>OZ007577.1:28017088-28284588 GCA_963931925.1 Onchidella celtica
TTCTAACAGTGAAGGCAAACTTTGTGATTCATTACCAGATTGACGATAATATTATAAATGTTCCTCGAACTCAGTCCGATGGTGTTGCATTTATTCATAAACAGTTACGCACTGTGGACTGGTGGTGTTCACCTATGGCTGTAACCCTTTTTGTTAAGTGTTATTTCTGTTTTTTTTTTTTTTTTAAAGTCATATTGTACTGCGCATTTGTGAAGAAAGCTCGCCCTATTACACAACAGCTATCCAAACTGTACACTTATCGCGCACATGATATCGCTGACCACTCAAGGACAAAGGAAGCTTGGCCAAGAATTCCATTGTTTAAGGTTCAACGTCACGGGATTTAATTTCCAATACAGCGGTCAAGGAATATCTTTACAATGTCACAACGCAGGCTGCGTTGTATCGTCTACTGCTAGGGAAGCGGGCGATGAAGTGTGCGTTGTGCCGTATGGAAAGAGTTTAGTAAAGAGCTTGTAATTAACGTGCAACTTGGAACTGGAACATAATGTTTCTTCCTGTATTTCTTTTTTGTTTTTAATCTTCTTCCCTCTTTCCTCTTCCTTTCAGTTCTCAGAACGGCTGTTTGTAGCCCAGAAAAAGGCTTTTTCCAATATATTCACAAGAAACTTCAGTATGCTAAAATAATCCGCATAACTCCAATGCCATGCCAAGTCAACGGCAATCAGCGTTAGGAGAGTATCATACTAAGCCCGGAACGTTACAGCCAGTTGCTGCCAGCAAAATGTAGGCCTTCACCCAAGAAATGCTTGGAGAGGCTGAATGTATCTGCCCCGGCTTAGTGTGACAAGGTCTTTCTGGGTTTACAGAGTGTCACGAGTGGAGTGAGCGATAGTTAATAATTACGGGGGGAAAGGAGGAGAGTAAAATTAACGCACGTAGACAAGTAAGTTAAAGCGTGCTGTTATGAGTGGTGGGGGGTCTGAATGAGGCGAAAGCGCTGTATTACTATCACTGCAAGTTAGAAGGTCCTACTGAACGGACGCTAGTAAGAGCCCAGCGGGCGAACGTAAGGGGAGCAGTCGGAAGACGGATGAGAGTGTTTTTTCCAGTGATGTCTGGTAGGTAGAACGTTGATTGATAATTATGATTGATGTATTATATTATATTCGTCTATTACCATGATGTAAATAAGTATATGTGAGGAATGTGGAAGTCCTTGATATTGGATATAGCAATGTGCGCCATGAGCGATAGATGAAAGTTGAGTTCATGGATTTGTAGCGCGAGTGAGTATTGTGTACTCCGATGGAGGTGTGTTACCGTAAGATGTTTGGTGAGTGAAAGGTGAACTATTGTGTGTACGCTTCATGGGTTGTAAGGAGAGGTGGAGTGAATAGAAATGGTAGGGTATTATACCAATGTAATGTTATTCTTGTAGGTGTCGGGGACGGGCTAAAGAGCCGCCTCGGTGAGCACAGGGGATAGGCCAGCATAGGGCCGGAGGCCACACATAGGCCAGAAGTGAGGCTGTCGGTGCAGGACAGTAGAGGCACATAAAGTCGTGGCAGTCAGGCCACGGACAGGGACGTAGATATGAGCGTGAATGTGATAATGTACTATTGCCATGTTGATGGGCTATTGAAATGATAATGTACTATTGCCATGTTGATGGGCTATTTAAATGATAATGTGCTATTGCCCTGCTGAGGTGCTAGTGGAATGCTAAGGTGTATGACAATAGGAAGGTGATATTGAGAGACTGCGGTGCCAGTGAATTATTAATGTGCTATTAAGACCCTGAGGGGAGAGGCTGAGGCCGAAGTGCCTTTAGGAAGTAACTACCGGGTTGTGGATCCGAGGAAGAGTGCATGTGAGAATAAGGCCGTTGTACGGCAGTTAATTTCAATAATATAATGTATGTAATTGCGCTATTATCTGTATAATTATGTTTAATAAATGTGTGAGTCTGATGGGTTGTTCTGTTAAGTGTTAAACTTGTTCGTTCGTGATTGTTGTCCTGTCATAACTTATTACATCTCCCAGTCTGGGATTTGTGACACAGAGAAATAATATAGGAAAATACTGTGTTTATTTCTTGCCTGCCAATAGCTGACTGTGCGGTTCAGGGCTTAGTATGATACGCCACTTAAGTGTAAACAGCCGTTTTTTTTTTTTCTACACAGTGTTGTCAATTACTGCATAGCACTGTCATGGAAGATTTTGTCCTGTTTCAAATTAAAATTCCTGTCTCTGGTTCGTTAAAATTCTCTATAGATCTTAGTAATCGCTGTTAAAAAATCTTTGTCATAATTTGTCTAGGCTTTTGGAACTAGCCCAAGCTGGGCGTCTTTATAATTATGTTTTTACAAGTTGGAGAAATTTGGGTACGAAAGAATATAATTATATATTATATATTATGTATCATGATAATATATAAGCAAGAAATTTTAATGAAGGAATTTTAAATTGATAATGGTAATGGTGGGGGTTCAGAAAAAGAATATTAAGAAGAAAGAAAGAAAAAAATGATGATGGTGTTCTGGTTGTGAAAATGCCGGACAAACATGTAAACAAAATTGGGGCAGAAAAAGGTGTTTGGGGGAAAGGAAGCGGGGGGCGGGGGGGGGGGCGGGGGAGGAGGAATTTGCTCGTCCAAAGTAGTGCTCTCCTCCTCCCCCCCTCTCTCTCTCTCTTTCTCTCTCCTTTCTCTCTCTCTTTCTCCTCCCTCCCTCTCCTCTCTCTTTCTCTTTCTCTCCCCTCTTCTCTCTCTCCCACTCTCTTTCTCCCTCCCCCTTCTCTTTCTCTCTCTCTTTGCCTCAAATTAGACACGCGCTCCTGATACCGGTATCGCGGGAACTGCATGACATATAAAAACATAAACTATGTAACATAACGAGGTTATCAATCAAGCCATAAAAAAAAAAAAAGGAATCCGCGATTTAAGAGGTTTGTTATCTATTCGGTAAAAAAAAAAAAGCGTTAAATTCCAATCGTTTACATAGATGAGAACATTCGGGTGGCGCTCATCAGAAGAAGGACAAAAAATATAGGTATATCTCTGTGTCACTGCTATCTTGTCTTCCCATGTATTTTATCTTAACTGGCTGAGATTTACATACATTTTTTTTATTACAAAATTTTTATGTTTTCTGAGGAGTAGTTTATAAAAATAAGTGGGAGTGAGATGTTCCGTTTTAATATAGATGGATAGATAGATAGATAGATAGATAAACAGACAGACAGACAGACAGACAGACAGACAGACAGATAGACAGATAGATAATAGACAAACAGATGATAGATAGATAGATAGATAGATAGATAGATAGATAAAAGATAGATAGATAGATAAAAGATAGATAGACAAATAGATAGATAGATAGATAGATAGATAGATAGATAGATAGATAGATAGATAGATAGATAGATAGATAGATAGATAGATAGATAGATAGATAGACCGACAAAAGACAGATAGATAGATAGATAGATAGATAGATAGATAGATAGATAGATAGATAGATAGATAGATAGATAGATAGATAGATAGATAGATAGATAGATAGATAGATAGATAGATAGATAGATATACAGATAGACAGACAGATAGATAAACGAGCGGATATACAGACACATAAATAAATAGACACACAGACCGACATAATTCTCTTTTACCTAATTCAGCACAAAAAAACAAACTTAAGAATACAAAATCTCCAGTGACGATGAAATAAGGGTGAACGTTTGCCCTAATGTGACCCCACCTACCTGTCTCCTACCATCCATCATGCTGACAGCCACTGAATGCTTTCTACAGACCCAAAGCCCATCAGTCAAGGTCGGAATTTTCAAGAAACAAATTCACTCGTTAAGAAATTTAAAGTAACATAACGAGATCGAGCCTGAATAATTACATCTTGGTAGTCGATTACATTTTCTGTCTTCCGTTTCACTGTCATTATTATTATTATTAGATAAAAGTAATATTAGATTGTTATTATTGTATTATTATTATCATATAATTTCATATTCGATGATCCTTTTATGTTTCAGAGAAAACGGTTGTAATTTAATATCCTCAGAATTTGGCAAAAAGAAAAAGTTGCCATTTTTAGTTTTCCTTCAGGCCTTCCTGTGACCCCATAGTTTCCCAATGGTTTTTATAATATTTTGTAATTTAATATGTGTTCAAAAACGACACGATTATAGGAAGTTGATTTAGCAGTTTGGTAAATTCGTTTTACTGTATAATAATCTTTGCAGTATGCAGTAAACTGAATGAGGTCATGAGGTCATGTACATAACACAGTTACTATTATTATCCACTGTTCAGTATTTGAGTACTCCATAACACCATGCCCCCCCCCCCCCAACCCTACACCAGTATCTGTCCCATTTTTGGTGGCGTGAATGAAGCGCACCAACTGAATAAACATCAAAGAGGTCAGACGCATAAACTTGCTTAACAACACAAAGCTTTCGGAACACCCACCTCTGTGAAATAAAGCTGAATAAGATAAACTTTCCCAATATTGAAAGAGTTGACTTCGCATTTTCGATTCGCGCACCTGCCTCGGCTTTTAATTGTGCGAGCACTTCGGATAACGTGCGCATGGGGACCTCGTTAGGAGCGGTAATTAGGGCGAATCGGTGCGAACAGTCTCAGAGAGTTTTTACACTCGAACTGTCGAAAAGGATCTGGCTTGCTAATGAGGGGTGTCGGAGCAATACCGAGAGTTGGGTAGATTGATTTCTCTAATCTCACATGGAGGTGTTCCGCGGCAGGTGGATGGACAGACGGAGGGAGGGTGGTATGAGGAGGTGATAAAGAGTAAACTTGATCAGAATAGCTTGGCTTGAATTTCCCCAACACTTTTTCAAACATGGTGGGTGTTCCCACGAGGGAGGGAAGCATAATATTATTTTTAAAAATTAACCTGTTTCTGGTCTTGATGATCCTTCTTTTTAGTAGTTTGTTTCATCCCTTGCGTTCTTCTCCTCTCTTTTTTCTCCTCGTTCATTCTCCTGTTTTTTTGGTCTTTGATTTTGTATTTTTAAATAATGCTTTCTTGTCTTTCTGCAGCTTGTTTTTTCTTCTGTAAATCTGCCCATTTTTTTCTCCTTCACGTAAAATACCCCTTAGTTCCTCTCTCTCTCTCTCTCCCTCTCTCTTTCTCTCTCTCTCTCTCTCTCTCTCTCTCTCTCTCTCTCTCTCTGTCTCTCTCTCTCTCTCTCTCTTTCTCTCCCCCCCCCTCCCGCTTTATTTACTGCTATGCAACAAAAAAAGAAGGGAATTCCATTATCAGCTGAACAAATAGCGTTTGTCGGCCAGCTACATAGCTAGGAGCTATCAATACATCAAACAAGCATGCATAAGGTCAGAAACACAAGCGCCGAGTAGTGCTTTAAACAGTGCATGGACTCATCAACAATTTAAAATCTTCTTTATGTGATTAAAAAAATTCAAACCAAAGGAGTAATGAGCAATTTTCTGTTTTCTAAAGTGTTTATAGAGCCAGTGATACGGAATGTCCTCATAATCCACGATAAGAAAATTCGCAGCCTTAGTGTATTATGTTTGTTCTGTCTGCACTTTTTACACAACTGAGAAATTCGACGTTAAACGTTTTTGCGCTTTAGTATTACGATAAGGAGTTAGAATAAATCGGAACTCTGAGACAGCTTGATAAATACGACAGTGCATTTTAAATAAGTGTCAAAGTGTGCATTTATTATATCTCTTCTACATACTAAAAAATCTTCAGTTTTTCAGAAAACAAGAACTAAGGTTACGAATTACCAAGCTTTCACGAGATCAATTGTATCTGATTTGTAATAGATAACATAGCTTAGATTTCATTACAAAACGACGGAGTGTTTATGCAATCAGCGATGAAAAAATAACGGAATGTGAAATGAGTGTGAGTACTTTATTGTATAATTTACGTGTGTATGTAGTTTATATAACATCACTTGAAAATTCACTTGAAAATAGTGTAGTTATGTGTGGTCAAAGCAAGTATCTATCTATCTATCTATCTATCTATCTATCTATCTATCTATCTATCTATCTATCTATCTATCTATCTATCTATCTATCTATCTATCTATCTATCTATCTATCTATCTATCTATCTATCTATCTATCTATCTATCTATCTATCTATATATCTATCTATCTATCTATCTATCTGTGTGTCTGTCTGTCTGTCTTTCTGTCTGTCTGTCTATCTATCTATCTATCTATCTATCTATCTATCTATCTATCTATCTATCTATCTATCTATCGATCTATCTATCTATCTATGTATGTATGTATGTATGTATGTATGTATGTATGTATGTATGTATGTATGTATGTATGTATGTATGTATGTATGTATGTATGTATGTATGTATGTATGTATGTATGTATGTATGTATGTATGTATGTATGTATGTATGTATGTATGTATGTATCTATCTATCTATCTATCTATCTATCTATCTATCTATCTATCTATCTATCTATCTATCTATCTATCTATCTATCTATCTATCTATCTATCTATCTATCTATCTATCTATCTATCTATCTATCTATCTATCAATCTTATCTGTCTATCCATCTATATATCCAGCTATCAGTCTGTCTATCTGTCTGTCTCTGTCTGTCTGTCTGTCTGTCTATCTATCTATTTAAGAAATATTTAGTTTTCTCTAAGCGTGGCCCTATGACACATACACAAAGAGATTTCCTTCACCTCTTTTTCCATCCTGCCTAGTTTTCATAAAAAACAGTGCATACTTTCTGTCTTCTTCAATCCTGTTTCATGCCAGCAAAAAAAAAAAAAAAACACAGATGAAATTCCATAAATGCGTCCCAGAAAAGTTCAGACGATCAGTTTCCAAAACGATTCCAGCACATGGGTTCATCTTAAGAAGTTACAATTCCTGAACGCTGTAAGTGCTTTTCCATGAACCCAGCGAGATGGGCGATTATATTATCAGTCCCGCTTATCTCGACGTCGATTTAACGGATAGAAATCGCTGTCTCCGACTATTCATGACAATATTTCTTCGGGTATTTGCCATATTGTTGTATGTGGCAGGAACTGACTGTGTCTGACCGGGCTTAGTATGATAGGGTCTTCTCTGATTTACTAAGCAAATACGGGAAATTATGATGTGCACCTCTTGTCTGCCAGCAGCTGGCTATGCCGTTCCGGGCTTACTATAATATCCTTTTTATACATTCGTGTAATGTTCTTCGACTTGTTGCAGTTCGTTTGGTCATCACAAAATAGAATGTGAACCAGGAGAAAACAGGGTACAGTGCGAAATTTTGTTAATTGTAAAACTGTTTACACATGTTTTTTTGGGGGTTTGTTTTTGTGTAACACGGCAGAAAAGCGCCCATTTTTTTAAATTATAAACGAAAAAAAAATGTGATACATGCGTTCCCGGATCACTTTACCATTCAGCACATCATGAACTGAAAGCTATACATGACAAATCTGATAGAGGAAATTATCCCAAGTGATGTAAACACATTAACCCTCTATTTCCTATCTGTCAACGTAACCGATATTCTAAAATTTATTGTGGGAACGGATTATTAATTCGGAAATGTCTCGCTACCTGAGATTTGTGGGGAAGAATGAACAGTAAATAATGCTCAGTTCTAGTGTTATCAAAACATATCACGCCTTCACATCTAAGAATAAGTCTAACTTATGGAACAATAAATTACACCTGTATTGCTCAACCGCCGTTCCAGTCATGAATTACCCCAAAGATCAACGGTTTTCGCATTTGTATGGAAGATATCTCAGGAAGTGCGGAATCGTTTTGGAGACACCCCGGAAAGTTAGGAAAATACTTTACCCTTCTTTTGGGGGGGGGGGGGGGGGAGAGGGAGGTTCGAGGGCATCTCAGGCAATTAGCAAAATGTTTTTACCCTTGTTTGGGAGACACCTCAGGCAATTAGCAAAATGTTTTACCCTTGTTTGGGAGACACCTCAGGCAATTAGCAAAATGTTTTACCCTTGTTTGAGAGACACCTCAGGCAATTAGCAAAATGTTTTACCCTTGTTTGAGAGACACCTCAGGCAATTAGAAAAATGTTTTACCCTTGTTTGGGAGACAAGGAAACACCTCAGGCAATTAGCAAAATGTTCCACCCTTGTTTGGGAGACACCTCAGGCAATTAGCAAAATGTTTTACCCTCGTTTAGGAGACACCTCGGGCAATTAGCAAATGTTTTACCTTGTTTGGGAGACACCTCAGGCAATTAAGAAAATGTTTTGCAGCCGCTTGGGAGATATCTCAAGAGGATAGGAGAATATCGTCTACAGAAACCTGGACGCACTTAGTACAAGTAATAGAGAAATAGATTGCAGCATCGCTTAGAGATCAGTGCACAGGCCGTCACATGTTAATTTTTTTATTCTTATCTCATATCTACGCCATGTTCCGTATCCCGAAAGTTTCGCCTGGTCGCAATTAATGTGTAGTGCTGAGGAGACGCGCATGCTGTATAACACTGCCATTATTAGATTTCGTTATTCATCAACCACCTCATAATCTTCCTTGTCTGCATCAGACGTGAAAAGCTGGCCTCCCCCAAAAATCTACAGTCAAAAACTTTCTGTCTTTCTCTCTTTCTTTGGCAATTTTTACTTATTTAAGTTTGTCCTTTTCTTCTTGCTTGGGCCATCTTCATTTAAGAAAAAAAATATATATATATTTTATTTTCTCCAAGCCTTTGCAGTAATCCCCCCCCCCCGCCCCCGCCCCCCGCACACACACACACACACACACTTTCTGCTGTAATTTAATTGGAGCATTTACACTGCGTTTTGTCCTTGCACGAAAATTGAGTTGACACTAGATCTTTACGTGCCCGCAGAAGCAAGATGCGTGGTTAGAATCTGCGGAAAAATCCCCTTTGATTTTAACTCCTGTACATCTGTTTGTTGTCAAAATGACATTTGTGCATGAACAAAGACATTTAAAGAACAAAACACATATTCTGCATTTCTGGCAACAAATTCTTCACTTACTGATTTAATTTAATTACTCATCCCCAACATTAGCAATTATTGACACATGCTGGTGCTTAACTGAAACACGAATGTCACTGTGACCTCAGAGGAAGATTTTCTCTGCTCACCCTCAGTTCAACAGTCAGATAGGGAAATCTTTCAAAACAAAAGGGTGAAATTGGCAGATAAGGAAACAATTTTTTAATTAGGGATGGAATAATCAAATCATTGTTCTATTATGAAGCTCAGTGATTTAAAAACAACAACAACAATAAGAAAACAAAACAAAATTAGATCTATCCTCGATTCCTCCCCCTGATTTATGAAAAGTTCTCTGACTGAAAAGTGTTGAAAACCCAGAATAAAGAAAAGAAGTAAAATAGCTGTTTTGCTGTTCTTAAAGAGGAGTATCAAAGTCGCCCTGAATAATGCAGGCAAAATGAAACCGATAAGATTATTACAGACAGATCCCAAAGTCAAAATGTGGCAAAAAGGAAAAAAAAGTTGTATGTAGCAAAGCCTCGCACAAGAATTAATAGAGAAGAGATACAATCAGAGGCAACGGAAAAGTAAAGACTAATCCAGGTTTCGGTATATTTACCTTCTTCGGAAAAGGAAAAAAGAAGAAGAAAAAAAACAACAACATGTAACAGGACAGAAAATAGAAACAAAAATACAAAAACCAAATTTAAAAAATCGTAGACTATTTAACAAAATTTATGCGGGTACTTAGCGTCTGCCAATCCCAAACTTGGATTCCCAGAGCGGAGCACGTCTGTCAGTGTCTTGTGGCCCTACCTCAAGCTCGCTAACGCGAATTCTACTGGTCTCTTTCATTTGACGGCATAAAACTAGTGTTCACACGAAGTTTAGAATCTCATTTTATATGTCATCTAAAGTTCAGAGGTCACTGTGTTTAGTTCTCCTAAGTGTTTGAATTCTTCTTTCTGGATTAAAGCTAATCTCAGCCCCCCTCCCCCCCCCCCCCAAAAAAAAAATCTTTGCAAGTACGCATGCTCAACCAACGTGCGGCCAACATCACAATTTTCGGTGACGAAAGTGAAACAAACGAATAGACATGAATTATTTTCAGCCGTGTAAGTTTCTTAAACAAAAATGCACGGATTCATAAAAAGAATAACAAATAACAGAAAGGTTTCTAAGCGGCCCTGAACGTAGACAAACAAGTTAGCCTTCTTTTTCTTCTTCATTTCTAGGATGTAGTCCTTCCCCCCTTACCCCCACCCCTCTGCTTGTCTCTGCCAGGTTGTGCCTTTGTGCTTTCTGATGTCATCCTGCCCTCTTGCTGGTTTTCCTGTGGGGTCTCTTCCTAGTTCCTGGTTGCCAATCAGTGCATCTTTTGTCCACCTATTGTCTCCATATCTAGACGTGTGTCCTGCCCATTTCTATTGCTACTTGAATGAATATGTCTGCGATCCCTGTCTTCTCTCTTTTTTTTTTTAGGCGATGTGGGGCAAAAAGAAATGGCCTGAAAAGCTCCGCCGAACACACTGAGACATACTACAGGCATATTTTTTCAGCAGTATTACTTAATTCCTCTTTGCAGGCCTAACAGGAGAGCAGAGGGCTTTCTTTGAGAACAGCCAATCGGAACTGTCCTACAGCCGCGATGGAGACACGTGGACTCTACGTGTGGGTATAGTGGGCGTGCCCCATAATACGACCTTCACCTTCAAGATGGGAGAGAGCTATGATTCCACAAACATTGACGGGTCGCCTCTAAAGGTCAGCGTAGTGGATCAACACTGTGTACATATTTTGGTGGCTCTCGGCCTTATGAGTAGGGTGTAAAACGGACCAAGGCTGGTGTAGGCACCTGGCTGGTGGCTCGCTGCCCATAAATTTGTAGCTGCCCGACAGAATGAGGCACATTTCGGCATGGCCTGATTCGAAAAAATCGTTAAAAGACATACTCATAGGGTCAATTTTATCGATTTTGCGTTTTCAGTATTTTTGAAAAGTTTAACCTCTTTACTATTCCTTTTTCCAAATGATAATCCTGTTTGAGAAGGATAAATGCCTCAAAACTGACTTTGAATTGAGTCACCACCAATAACTGTGACTAAAAGATAAACTTCAAAAGCGTTTGTTTTTTTTCAAAACTGTGGTTGTGTCACTTCCTGTCTTCAACAGCCATATCTTCTCTTTTAATTGAATTACTGCAAACAAATTTTTGTTTGTTTACCAAATGAAAGGGCTTTGAATAACTTATAATTTGGGGATACAAATATCTCCATACTACCAATATGCACGGAAATTATTGCCTCATTTTTTGCCTCATTTTGTGGCCACATAAATTTTGCTTCACACTAACACAATCTACACTGCCCACACCGTGACCCAGCGGGCTGCAGCTGACAGTGACTACTGTGCAAGAGTGAAGCAAAATGTATGGGCGACGAGCCACCGATCTAGTGTCTGCAGCAGCCTTGGTCTGTTTCACCCCTCAGATTGTTGTCAGGGGACCGTAGTATCTAACATAGTCAGCTATAGGTGATCAGTGAAAAGAACTCACTATTTTCTGTTCGGCTGTGTAATTAGACTCGGCCCCCATAATAATAGCCACCAAGAGTAATGGCTTGGTAGATGGTACCATTTAGACTTAGTTCAAGTGTTATGGATCCTAATAGGCAAAGGCGAAATCTGGACAGTTGAAAATACGCAGGAAATCACAAAAAAAGGTTTGCCTTCACTGCTCAGCCTTTCCGCTGGAGTGGCCTTTAGACAGGCATCACACAGAGAAAGTTGTTCGCCACATGTCAGGCGCCACTCATTACGGGCTTGTAATCAGCACCAAGCGGCGAGCGGATGTTCCTTTCTCTTTGCGACTGCTTTCCTTGACTGAAATGTGCTCATTGACATTAAGTCGTCTAAAATAACCAATGGCTTGCGGAGAATGGCGAGCAGCTTTCTCTGTCTGACACCAGCCTGAAAGGGACACACATAAAGTACATACCCTGGGAGCTTGCTATTTTGGTCTCGCCCACTGCACACTTTTTGTGCTTAATTTCTTAAGTTAAAAAGTGATCCCCCCCCCCCCCCCAAAAAAAAAAAAGGAAATTTAAGACAGCACTGGTGTCCATTCCTTAAGACGATTCTGGCTTGGTCAGTAGTAGCTTAGTCCATCATTTTAACATTGGTGTTTATCCAATGACTGTGTATGAATGTTTACCTCTAGATACTGGATTTTGCTGAATATCCTTTTAGTTGTATACTATGCCATTTCATGTACCTTACCTCTGGTGGAAAAAAAAAAAGGAAATTAATATGAGAATTTATAGTATGGGTTTTCCCGCTGTTAATGTGGTGTTATACTAATTATACCTTTTCCCTTTATGCATTCATTCATTCGTTCATTCATTCACTCATTTATTGCTACTATTTAACTTTGTGCCCAGCCCTGCTGCGGTCCTGCTGCGTAATTTAAACTTATTTTTGCACTAATTTATAATTGGCTCTTTTGTCAACAGAGCGTGATACGTCAAGATGGAAACCACCTTGTGGAGAAACATGAGAGCACGGGTCAAAGACAGTTTGTCATGGACATTGTGAGAGAGGCCAATGGAGATACCATGAACGCAGTGAGTAATCAAGATAGATCAGTTTTGTGGTGGGCTCGGTCCAGGGCCGTCTCAACATCATTATGGGCCCCTGGCCAACTTAATAGGCTGCGATCAGCACCCTACGCAAAACCAATGTAAATTTGTATGTACGGGGCCCCCTAAGCATCTTGGGGCCCATGAGTTAAGACAACTCTGGCTTGGTCAGTAGATAAACTTGTCGGCGGGGCTGAATTTTAGTCAGGGCGTAAGAAAGCTTAAGGACAGTGCCTTAATCTAAAGGGTCTGTAGTAGTTGTGGGTTTTTTGGGGTTTATTTTATTTCTTGCTTGCTTGTTACAGTTTTATTATAAATCATGCACTATAAATAGTTCGAGCAAATTTAGGATGAATACAGGTAGCGAACGCTTGAATACCACAGTATTTCGTGATAACTGTTCGAATAATGTTATCCTATTCACAACGCGGCATTAGTTCTTGTTTGTTTCTAGATCTTCCAGGGACAACAGAGTGGTGCACATTATATTTAAGCAAACAGAGAAAGTTAGAGAAGATTGTTTTTGCCCTCCACAAATCACCTCAACAGGACATTTTAGATAAATGTGTACCATATGTGTACCAAGGTTTCTTGCCATGTTACTTCATATGTATAAAACGCCTGTTGTTGAGTTAAAATATGTTTTTGTAAGGATGCGTTAGATAATTGTCTACCGTGTATGTGCTCCTAAAAGTTCTGTAAAAGTGAATTTCCCCCTTGGGATAATAAAGCTATTCTTATCTTATCTTAATCTTACTATTAACTATTAAACACTGCCTTTTAGTGCCCGTGAAACGTGAGATTGCGTTTCTAATTCTAATGTAATTTCAGAGAGTATACCAAGATATTCTGTGTTAATTTATTTACGAAGAAACAGCACATTGTCATGCATGACATTTTTGGGCGGTAGAAGATTACATTTTGTGTTTATTTATTTTCAGACAACTACCATTGGAGGAATATCGATGCAGACAATATACAAGCGGTCTTGAGTGGACGGAACGACTCTAGGTTTAATTAATTCCGACCCTTGAACCTTGTATATCATTACGACATCACAAAATGTGCAGAGCTTATGGAAACTGCCAGGAATTGTCAGATGTCGCCACTGATTGGATAAATTAGATCAAAATGGATATTCCAAAATTCTACGAGTTATTCACAGTATTCTGGCACAAGTTTGTTTGACATGTTTGAAATAATTAAATGAGAGTTACATGATTTTTATTATTGCTTGTATGAGAATTGATATCATTGGGGATTGAAGATGGCACTGTGTACAAATCTTCGAACATAATTAATTAACTGTTAAGAATTTTTGTTTTAACGAACATTTGTGACATAAGAGTTCGGGAATGTGCCAATGTTTTAAACAGTTCCATAAATTTCAAATTTTTCATCAGTTGATTAGTTGTAATATGTCAGATACTTTAATTAGACTGACATTTGTGAAACTATAGAATATCCAGAAGAGATATGAAATAGTGTGCATCCCAAGCTGGAGTGGTGAGTAGGTTGGTGACGTCCGTGACAAAATTTTAAAAACATGGTGGGCCTGGGAAATTGTGTACTTAATAGTTTTGGCTGAATTTGAACACAGGAATATTTGGCCAAAAATTGGCTGCCCGGTTAGATGCCACAAATGACCCACTGCACGGAATACAAATATAAACGTGAAACTAAAAAAAAAAAATAGTTTCGAAAGTGATAGTGCACAATCATTCTTTTGATACTACAACACTGTGAGCACCCAGAACCCTGATCTTGGGTTAGTTGTTGAAAGCTAGAACCTCACTTTCCAGCTGCGGGTACGATCGGGACGCGGCTGCGACGACGGCAGTTTTACTTACAGAGCTGAAGGACAGGATGATTCCATTCGTCCGGTTGGGTTCGAGCTGCTGCTGTCGATCCGGCATGAGCGCGTTTTTTTGTTTTTTATTTTCTGAAGGCGTTTGGAAACTGCCTCAGACACAAACCGTCGACCGATGTTCGTCTAAGAAACCACTTCGGGGTCTTGTTTTCTTCATCCCGCCGTTGGAGAACTGGTCGTCCACGACCGCACAATATTGCTGGCCGCGGCTAGACGTCATTCCGTGAAGCAGCCGGGCCGGACCTGGATGAATGGGGTTCTAGCTTAAATAACGAAGCTTAAAGCATTTGAATTGGGTGAACTATTCATAATGAATTTCAACCTACTGAATCGTACAGTCGAGACAATGCACAATTCCTCGCAGTTTTCTTCATTTTCATCTGCTCAATCTTTCATTCCTTCATCCAAGATTCGTACAGATGAACTGATCGGATTAAAGATCGCATTATATGTGTGATAACTATAGTAGAATAACTAATTTAAAAGTCATAGCTGAAATAAATCTACCGTGTGTAACTTTTTTTTTAGGGCAAAGTAAGAAAAACAAACTAATAAATAGACAGATACGTAAAGTAAGAAAAACAAACTAATAAATAGACAGATACGTAAAGAAAGAAAAACAAACTAATAAATAGACAGATACGTAAAGAAAGAAAAACAAACTAATAAATAGACAGATACGTAAAGAAAGAAGAACAAACTAATAAATAGACAGATACGTAAAGAAAGAAAAACAAACTAATAAATAGACAGATACGTAAAGAAAGAAAAACAAACTAATAAATAGACAGATACGTAAAGAAAGAAGAACAAACTAATAAATAGACAGATACGTAAAGAAAGAAAAACAAACTAATAAATAGACAGATACGTAAAGAAAGAAGAACAAACTAATAAATAGACAGATACGTAAAGAAAGAAGAACAAACTAATAAATAGACAGATACGTAAAGAAAGAAAAACAAACTAATAAATAGACAGATACGTAAAGAAAGAAGAACAAACTAATAAATAGACAGATACGTAAAGAAAAAAAAACAAACTAATAAATAGACAGATACGTAAAGAAAGAAAAACAAACTAATAAATAGACAGATACGTAAAGAAAGAAGAACAAACTAATAAATAGACAGATACGTAAAGAAAGAAGAACAAACTAATAAATAGACAGATACGTAAAGAAAGAAAAACAAACTAATAAATAGACAGATACGTAAAGAAAGAAAGACAAGAAAAAGGGAGGAGAACATTCAGATCAGTCACATGAAATAAATAACAATTATGTACTGTATTTCAAATAATAAAATCACATTATAGATTTAACAACTCTGTATTGATACTTTATAAAATAAACACACTTTATAGTTCAAACAGTGTTTGTATTGATACTTTATAGAACAAAGTCACACTATAGTTCAAACAGAACTGTACTGATGCTTTATAGATGGTGACAAAGGATAGAGTGACACAAAATATGCGATGAGAATTAATAGGTAGTAATAACAGTGTTATTCTGATCTGAACCGCGGCGGACCCATTGCTCATGTTCCGTGTCAAGCAATTGATAAAATTCCTTGTAAGCCTTTGCATTTGCATCAAAGTATCGAAGAGCTGTCTCGTTGAAAATGAACACAATACAGCAATACACGAATGAAATTTTATCTCATCATCAGGATGAATTTTGCATGCCTCTGCTACAAATATAATTATGTTGTTCTAGATCAACACTGGGCGTCCTAGACTGGAATCTATTTTGTATTTTATTGACTGAAGACCGCCAAGAGTAATTACGGAGGAAGTCTCAGAGGAACAGCCTTGTCGGGGGAATCCCTATAAAATTAATGCTTATTGTCCACTTGAAGAAAAAAAAAAAAGAAATGAAGTAATTACATACCCCATTATTGCATGAATAATAATTGATTACATTCAATACAGTGTCAGATTGACATGCTTACTTGTTAAATGTAATGGTGAACTGCTTTTTGTCATGCTATCGATGGACAAACGTTTGATTGTACGTACGGTTGGTGTATGTGTGTTTTAATAATAACAAGTTTTTGCTGCTCACTGAGTTAATTGATGTTGATCTTGGTTTAGCTAAAATATATGGGTTGAGTTTTTCACTATGATTTTTTTTTGTAGGGAATACTTTTTGCATTCACCTGACAGACATCTATAATAGAAAGCTGGAGATGGTTAAATTAAAAAAAATTTTTTTTTTAGCGCTACTAGCTTACGTTCCCGGCATTATCCGGAATAAACCTGCGAACCCACCGTTCTATCTCTCTCTCTCTCTCTTTCTGGTCTAGAAAGCTTCCCATAATTATCCTAAAGTCTTAGTCCTGATTTCATTCGCACCAGAGCACTACGCACTCATTTTGATAGGGAAACTGCGCGCACCGAATCGAACGCGTATTAATACATCATATCCCTTGTGGTGGACTTACTACAGGGACCCAAAACAGAGATCATTGTAGTTTACTTTTTTACGACTTTTAATTTAAAAGTACCTGAAACTTGAATCAACATAATCGGTAGTAAGTCCTGCTTCAGAACTCATGCGCACCAGGACACTGCGCACCAAGCTTGATTTGGTTATTTTTTATGACATGCACGGTACTAACGTCGAAACAAAACAAAGGCAGGAGGGAGGCCATCATTGTTGAGGAGAAAGCATTATTCGGCGTTTTTAGGCCTATTTTCATTTATTACAAAATTACGATACTTCGCTTTCATGTCAAAGGAATAGACATAGTAGCAAAGACAACTATTTTTCACGTGTAATTTTTTCAGGTCTGGGCATTTCTTCCTCGCAGCAGTGAATTTTTTTTCCTTGCCGATTTTTATATAGAAGATGGAGTTTTGGCTGAGGTCGGAGGATTGTAAAACAGGGGAAACTACTTATTCATTGGATAGTATTCAGAAAAAAAAGCAATAGTGTTCTCCCCTCTTAACCAACCAATAATAATAGTATTATTTCCCCTTACTTTATTATTCTCCCAACAATCGCTCCCATGCAGTATGCTCATCCTTCAGTGAGTATGTGTTACTTACCTTCAAACAAGTGTCCAAATTCTTGGCGTGAATTTGAAGTCTAGTGGGTAAATTTAAAAACAAAATATATGTATCTAAATAATGTTCTACATTGACGTGCACATTTCGGGCCAACATTTAAATTTTTAACGATAATTTCCATATTTGTATTTATCATGTACACTGCATCTGAAAGGGCACGGTGCTCACCTGGCCTTTTCTCTGGGACATTTATCAATATCTTGATGACAATAGCTGACCCGGGATTTAGAAAAGTGGGAAGCCAAAATGGTGTACAGATGGCTGACGGATATCACTGCCATTTTCCAGTCTTGCAAGATGAGAAATAATGAATTCGAACGAAAAAGGAGGTGACTGGTTCTTTTGAATGGGACAGTGGTCAACATTTTGAAAACAATAATTGACCCAGATTTGGAATTGCACGGAACTTAATTTTGGTGCTCAGATGGATGCTGGATGCCACCGCCAATTTTCATGCTTACATTACGATATGAGAAATAACGAGGACTAATGACAGATGGGTAATTGCTTCTGTTTACTGGGACAATGATCAATATCTTGAATGAAGAAAAGAGAAAAGAAATAAACAAATTGGCCTAGATTTTTGGATTACCACTGACCTTAACTTCATGCTCAGATGGATGCTGGACACTATCGCTATTCTAAATGCTCATAAAATGAGAAATAATGAGGATGTACAAAAGAGGAGGTGGCCGGTTCTTTTTTACTGGGACAGAAATCAACATTTTTGGAGAAGCACGAAGCCTGATTTTGGTGCTTAGATGGATGCTAGATACCACTGCCATTTTTAAATGCTTACCAGAGGAGAACTAATGATGACGTATGAAAAGGAGTTGCTCAAATTTGTTCTGTGACTCAGTGGTTTGTTTAATGTGTAGCAGAGAACAGATACTTACGGAGAAAGATAGGATTATTGTATTAAATCTTTGGTTTTAAGCTTTTCAGGGTTTTTTTTTTGTGATGTAATGTGCTGTTGTTACTATTATTTTGGTTGTAATATGATGGCAGATTTTGGCGCCTTTTTATTATTTTGTTTTAAGTTGTACATTTGGTGTACCTGGCAAGTTCTTTGTGAAAAATAAAATGCATTTGTTGGCTTACGCTTAGAAATGGGTGTGCGTGTTTCTCTCTCTCTCTCTCTCTGTCTCTCTCTCTCTCTCTCTCTCTCTCTCTCTCTGTCTCTCTCTCTCTGTCTCTCTCTCTCTCCCTTTCTCTTTCTCTCATTTTCCCCCGCTCTCTCTATGTCCCTCTCTGTCTCTCTCTCTGTCTCTCTCTCTCTCTCTTTCTCTCTCTCTCTCTGTCTCTCCCTCCCTTTCTCTCTCTCTCTTTCTCTCTCTCTCTCTCTCTCTCTCTCCTTCTGGCTCTCTTTCTCTCTCTTTCCCCCTCTCTTTCTCTCTCTCTTTCCCTCTCTCTCTCTATGTCTGTCTCTCTGTCTCTCTCTCACTATCTCTCTCTCGCCCCCCTCTCTCTCTGTCACTTTGTCTCTCTGTCTCTCTGTCTGCCCCCCTCTCTCTCTCTCACCTTCTCTCTCACACACACACACACACTCTCTCTCTCTCGCACTTTCTCTCTCTCTCTCTCTCTCTCTCTCTCTCTCTTTCTCTCTCTCTCGTTCTCTCTTTCCATCTCTTGCAAATTTTGTTAATGGACCATAGATCTTATATTAATGTTTTACTAAAGGGAAAAAGCATGCTGGTGGTGATGAACACGATGATGGTAATGGTAATAACGATGATGATGAGTGATGATAATGACGATGATGGTGATGTTAATGATGAATGATGACGATGATGCAAGGGAAAAAACCCCAGAGATAATCTTAAAAACAGAAAGCAAAATAATTTTAAACAGGATGGCGATGTTGGGATAAAATGATCGTGATGTGAATATGGAAATGAAAATAATAAAGAAGAAATGTATTCAAGTCGAAATCAACAGAACAACAGCACTTTCTAAGGCTCGGGGAAGTTATAAAAGAAATGAGAAAGAAACCTCTGATAATGCTGATCTAGATCATAATCCGTGCTGGATTTAGACTCATTGATGCCCTAAGCTATATGAAGCCTAAGGAGCTGGCGTACGGCCCACACTGGTGGCTCACCACTGAATTATTATGCATCACACTATAACACTACTACTGCCCACGCACGGCCGCGGTATGGGTTGTGAGTAGTGTTTTAGTGTGATGCATAATAATTAGGGGGTGAGCCACCAGTGTGGGGCCTGGTCTGGCTTACCCCGAATAAGAGGCCCCTTCTTTTAAAGTAAATCGGGCGATTCTCATAGAGGTAAGTAACAAATCAGGAAATTGATCAAACATTATACAGTAAAAGAAAACTGGAGAACTTATGTAAGGTCGTAGTAAAGTCGAAATGTAGTAAACACACAAACAGAAAAAGAGACCAACTTGGAAGACAGGAAAACGTGGAAAGCCAGGACGCTCGGGTCTAAGGGGAATAAGTGAGGAAATAACTATTGAAAAGAAAATTCAGAGTTGCCTCTCTTTAGACAAGACAGGTTTTTTTTTTTTTAATGTGTAGCGGGCGCCTGTGCCTGCGTTTAAATTATAAAATAAGATGAAAGATAAGATAAGAATCACGTTTATAATTCAATGAGGGAAATCCTCTTCACAGAGTAATTAAGAGCACATATACATGGAACACACATCTAACGCATCATTATTTAAACATTATGTCATAACTCAACAACAGACAAATTACATGAAGGAACAGAGAACAGTAACATGGCATGGGACCTTAGCAAAACATGGCACACATCTGGTTATGATGTCACTGGTAAGGAATAGAACAGTTTGGCGTAGGCACAATGTGGTTAAGAGAGGCAGAGGAGCTGATTTGCCCGAAATTTTACGTGGTTGTAAATTCGTTCATCTTTTTGCTTTCCCTGTCCGTTTTTGTTTTTTCCTGCTCGCTTTACCTGATTTTTTTAAGGAGGCGGGGGGTGGTGGTGTAATTGCCACCCCTACCATCCCTGGTAGGTACACGCGTGAAGATTTGCTTTAATATACTTAAACTTTTGACAACAAATTAAGTTGTTGGATTATAAACAAAACTGTAATCAAAATGGAGTCTGTGCCAAATGTCATTTAACCCATTCCCTATGGTAATTTTTGTGGGTGTGGACGGGAACTCGCAAAACTATCCAGTCTGAAATTTAGACCTAGTTCAAATATATTTTTTCTTTCACTCAGTATAAACAGAAGACATAATCTATTAGGCATTAAGGTATAGAAAAATCAATGAACCAGGATGGGATTCAGTATTTCAAAAAGTTGGCTTAGGTGTTAATGTTGGAATATCAGTGTCCATTCTTCCGTAGGGAAGCGAAAATCCGCGAGCCGAATATTCGGCTTACCGTAGCGAATGAGTTAAAGCCTTCGAACATCAAGGCTTCACCATAGACATTCCCCATTCTAAAAGCCGTGTGCTGCTACAATGGAGGAGGTGGGTGGGTGTGGTGGATTGGTGCCAAACGTATATGTAAAGAGTACATGGCGAGTGTGCCAAAAAATCGCGTGTACGTACATTCGTGCCGAATTCTTAGAACAGACATTACAGAAACTGCCTGTGGGATCAGACAGATTCGAAGCATTTAGTAAGTGGGACACAGACACATTCGAAGTACTTAGTAAGTGGGACACAGACAAATTCGAAGTACTTAGTACGTGGGACACAGACAAATTCGAAGTACTTAGAAAGTGGGACATAGACAGATTCAAATACTTGGAAAGTGGGACACAGACAGATTCGAAGTACTCAGTAATTAGGACACAGACAGATTCGAAATACTCAGTAACTGGGACACAGACAGATTCGAAGTACTTAGAAATAGGCTGTGGGACCAAAATCCTAGCTAGTCTCTAAAGTAAATTTCGTTACGCATCCCCTAGGGAAAATCTAGGTATGGTTTTAATATGTTCCCAGTAACCATCTTTGACTAAAAATCAAATGTTGTCATCCGTAACTGTGCACATTAATAACTTATTTTTAAAAAATGTTTATTGCTATGTAACATCTGTATTTTTGCATGTTTGTTTCGTTTTACATAATTATATATTTCACAAAATCTCCACCTTTGAACGCAGAAGGCTTTTTTATTAGACCTCCTATACTAACCCAATTTTACTTGTCCATTTCAAATATCGCGGAGGGTGCACGGAAGTTTTTATTATTTTGATTAGTTTGGTTCTTGAATTTATAGAAAATGCATTGTTTTCTCGTGCTGTCATTTTCATCCTCCATCTTGCCTCCATTCTGTTATAGTACCGTGCAGGTCATAAAAGGTAACGCTTGGTGATCAGTGTCCTGGCGCGCATGAGTTCTGAAGCAGGACTACAGATTACTGCTTTTATTGTATGAGAGAGAGACAGAGAGAGAGAGAGAGAGAGAGAGAGAAAGCACATGATTGTTTATTCTCGAAATATCATCCAACTTTTCAAAGAAAACTGAATTATATTGCTATTTACATCTTTCTTAGTGTGCATACTAAGTTGGTACTGAACCAACGGAGCACTCTTGTCATTTATGCGGAAGGGTCTGCAGGGCAAAAATAGGACTTATCAGTCACATGAGAAGCCATAAGTCATGAAAGAACAGTCTTTCCATTCTGTCCCCTGTGTCCTTTAGTTCTCTTTATTGTCCATGTGTTGAAATTCTCAACAATTTCTGTTCTTTATTCCTCTGGTGTTGTTAAGGTCATCATCATACCTGATGGACGAACTATTATTATTATTATTATAGTGTGCATACAGCATTCCATCATGGAGGCAGCCATTTTGGATTTCGCGGCGAAAGGCTCAATTCCATTGGTTGATTAAAATAGCATTGTTTAAATGGCAAACTCAATTCGCATCATTAATTATCATTTATTGGCACACTTTACATACAAATTATACAAAAATGTGCAAGACTTGAAATGACCACATTGGTTTTTTGTGAAGGAGAGATGCATAAGGGCTTGCTTGCAAAAAATCAGCTTATCCCCTGAGGTGAGTAACGGAATGACAAGCTACAAGTTTGGTCCCATGGCCTAAATGTGGGACACAGACAGATTCGAAATACTAAGTAAGTGGGACACGCGAAAAAACTAAAATGGAGAACGATTGACACAATTTCATCTACCCCACAGGGCCAAAGGAACAACATTTGTGTTGTTGTTTTTTTTATGTTCTAAAAGAGCATTGTTGTTTTTTTTAACTTCGTCATCACTATTTTTTAACTTCTCATGAAGTCATTTTTTCATTTCATAACTTCTTCTCACCACAGATACTTCTTCTTCTCTTCTTCTCTTCTCTCTCTTCCCCTCCCTCTCTCTCTCTCTCTTTCTCTCTCTTTTTCTCTCTCTCTCTCCCTGTCCGTATGTCTGTCTGTCTGTCTGTCCCCTCTCTCACCTCCCCTTCCGTCCCTTTCTCTCCCTCTCCCCCCCCCCTCTCTCTCTCTCTCTCTCTCTCTCTCTCAATCCTACTACTCAGAATTTACAAAATAAGAAAGTCCTAATGAAAACTGCACCTGCACTCCCCACACACCTCGTCTCCTCCATGTACGCATTTTAAAGGCCAAACTCCTCCCGTTCTCCGTACGTTTCGGGAGAATTTTTACTTCTTATTCTTCTGGGTTCCACGTCAACTTTAGGTTCCATTGAAATCCGCAAAATAGGCCGTCATTCTCGGCTTGATCGGGTCATTGGCCTCTCTCCCTCTGTGTTTGTACAGTCCCGGATAAATAGGAGTCTGCTGTTTGTTTAAATGGAAGTATTACCACGGGACATCAAAGATACCGGCGCGCATACGAATGTGTATATCATTATTTCGCCAGCTATACAAGATAAATGCCTAAGTCAAAACCGGGGAGGGGAGGCGGTCGGGGGGGGGGGGGTGGGGGTGGTTGAGAGGGTTCTAGAAAATAAAAAAAAATAATTTTAAACTCTTTTACATTTACATGCCAAGCAATTCTGGTTGCAGGGTACGACGGGTACATCTAAATTAACATTGCCCATTAAGGCCACAGAACAGTTTTTCTTGAAAACCTTTCTGGAAAAATGACACGAGCATTATACAAGGAATTTGTAAACTGCATGACTTAGGCATTTATATTATAAAATCATACAAGTGACGATATAGGCCTATAAAAAAAAAAGAAAATGCATTAATTTACAAGACTACAATGCTAAATCAAACCAAAAACAAAACACAAAAACAATAACGACAGCAATAAAATGACAGACAAAAAGAAGGTAGGGAGTAACGAGGGGTGGGGGCGGGGGATAGAGGGACAGACAGACAGACAGAGAGGGAAGGGGGAGTAAACGGTTGGTTTGTGCTTTCAACGATGAGAGTAAAAAAATATGTATCATGTTTTGTTTTGTTGTTTTTTTTTTCACAGGAAAATTGAAAACTATGACGCAGGGTATCATCGGACATAGCAACTAATTGTTCTCTTGCTTGTCCATCCTAACATCTAATGGAAAGTTACCACTCAGTGCGTGTGTTCTGGATTCTGTGGATTTATTTTTTTCTATGGCTGCTCTGGCAGTCAGTGGCCTGGTATTAGTTTAACTGGAAACTCGATTCTGAAATTCTTACATTGTCAGTGCCTCAGGGGAAATAATAATTTTCAGTGGTGGATTCCTGAAACCACACAAATGGGTAAACATCATCATCTAGAGCCGCCATTTAAAGAAACAAATGGACACTTGGATTCCTGTTGTTAATCTTCCTCATCACATTATTTTTCTTCTCGTTCGAAGCCCGGGTAGTTTGATGTAAAAATAATGATATTATTATTATGGTAATAGTAATAATATAAATAACGATATAATAATCTAGAAACTCGAACGTGACGGTCAAACAATCTTAAAATGAACATTCCATGTCACTCGATTATTGCTTACATTTCTTTTAGAAAATAGTTGACTAAATCTTCAGAATGATAATTGCTCACGATTTTTTTTTCTTTTTTGGACTAAATCTGGTTCAGATTTGACCCCTTGACAGGATGCCCAGCGGTCAAGCTAGCGTAAATTGTTACTCTGAAAATAACGCAGTTTACGAGAGTTCTCGGTGGCGGCTGAGAAAATCAACAATATTATTGATCACAATGTTTTCTAAATTATATCTGGTCAAATTTGATCCCTTGATTGTTCAACGGTCAAGCTAGCGAAAAATTATTATCTTGAAATTTCAGGAAGGTTCACAAGAGTTCTCGATGGTGGCCGAGAAAAGCTATACTTATTTCATTTCAGGGTTCGTAATGAGGGTATTTTTCAGTTTCTTCAGTATTTGCCTCTCTAACAACGTTGGAACTGGCCGATGATATCCCTTGTCATCCACTCTCAAAGGAAATGAAATGTTTGAACAGAATTGTGAGTGTGCATGAGAAAACCCGGCTTAAGTCGGCAGAGCTGATTTTGAGAAAAACGGCTTTGAAGTGAAAACATGGGTCCGACACAAACTTCCAACTTGGCTGTTGTTTAGGGGACCGTGGCATGTTACAGGGTAAACTGTAGATGAGCAGTGAACACTACTCACCATGATCTCTATAGCGGCTTAGTTATTAGACTACGGTCTCCTAACAACAATCACTCCATTATTACTTGGTCAATTAGCTATTGCCACTTATAGGATCAAATGCCATTTTCTCAAAATCTTGTTTTAGGGGGGTCACTGACTTCAATTTATCAGAAATGTCTTGTCTTTTATTATATGTACAGAACTCAAAATGTCATGTTGCCGACTTACTGTGGGTTTTCTCATGCACACTCACAATTTAGAAATGCTTGATTTCTAGAAATCGTCGAACATCTCGCCTATGGATTAATATCTTATCCATGATTTGGGTGGTTTTGACTTATAATATTATTGCTCGTGGCGAGATCTATATTCTCACAACGTGACGTATCGATGTCTATAATCGTTTTAAAGTTATAAACAGAAACGTTTTTGCGACATCCAACAATGCCAAACGTGACCAAAACCGTACTCAGTATTTCGCGACCTTAGTTCTTGTTTGTTCCAACTTCACTTTTGCACAAGGGAGAAATTCGTCGTAAAACGTTTGCAGCTTTAGTATTAGAATAGGGTGATAGAATGAATCGGAAGTGTGAAACAGCTTGCTAAGTGACACAGCACACCTTGGACAAGTTAGTGTCAAAGTGCGCATTTGTTATACTTCTTTTACATACTAAAGATCTCCAGTTTTTTTTTTTTTCAGAAAGTGGAGATAGAACAAAAAAGGACTATGGTGGAGATTTTCTAATTAATATGTCTCTGTAGACAGACTACAGTCCCCTAACAAAATCCAACTTTAAAAGGCTCTCGGTCTACAAACCGAGAAAACTGTTGGTATGCCAGTGCGCGAGATGAACGACGAAACATACTATCTAAGACAAACGAAATCCTGCAACATCATACCATTTTGAAATTTATTGCATAGTTTCTTTATTCTTTTTATTTCAAATACTGGGTCTGAATTTTTTTTTGTTTTTTTGTTGGGGAGGGGGGGGGGGGTATTTTTTAACAGATCTGTGTGGAAGCTAAACAATGATCTCTTCAAAGACCTAGCTTGATCTTGCCCAAGGAAACAAAACAAAACCATACTGGTGGAAAGTGAATTTTCTTCGTTGCTGAATCACACTTAATGTCTCGTTTCTGCATCAATGGTGCTGTCCTCAGAACAGAATTAAGAAAATCTGCGCCTTTGGATAGACAGACTCACGGAGTGACGGATCAAACAGCAGAATAAAATGTGATTAGCGAGGCATCGGGGGTGTTCAACATAGAAGGGGCTGTGACCGTTGTATTCTGCCTTTGAAGAAAGCCGGAGGTCTCTCCAGGAACGAGATCTGCAACGCTGTCAAATTTAAGATTTTAAAATGCAACACCAAAAACGTGATAGCCTTAAAATCAGGGGCGTTCCAACTCCAGCACGATAACGAATTCATTTCCAATCTCTACACACAGGTCATTAAGGGCGTTGTTTCTGAAGATACAGGATATCGAGCTGTTGGCAGTAATGTCCCAATGTTTAGTAGCATTTTCTGATTCAATAATGTGTTTCTTTTTGATTGTTGCTTAAAAAAAAAAGTAAAAATCTATCTATCTATCTATCTATCTATCTATCTATCTATCTATCTATCTATCTATCTATCTATCTATCTATCTATCTATCTTTCTATCTATCTATCTATCTATCTATCTATCTATCTATCTATTTATCTATCTATCTATCTATCCATCTATCTATTTATCCATCTATCTATCTATCTATCTATCTATCTATCTATCTATCTATCTATCTATCTATCTATCTATCTATCTATCTATCTATCTATCTATCTATCTATCTACCTACCTATCAATCAATCTATCTGTCTGTCTGTCTGTCTGTCTGTCTGTCTGTCTGTCTGTCTGTCTGTCTATCTATCTATCTATCTATATATCTATCTATCTATCTTTCGGTCTATCTATCTATCTGTCTATCTATCTATTTATCTATCTATCTATCTATCTATCTATCTATTTATCTATTTATCTATCTATCTATCTATCTATCTATCTATCTATCTATCTATCTATCTACCTATCTATCTATCTATCTATCTATCTATCTATCTATCTATCTATCTATCTACCTATCTATCTATCTATCTATCTATCTATCTATCTATCTATCTATCTATCTATCTATCTATCTATCTATCTACCTATCTATCTATCTACCTATCTATCTATCTATCTCACCACTTATCCATCCATCCATCCATTACTCCATCCAGCCATAGAACCATTAACTCATCCATCCAACCGTCTGTCCGTCTGTCCGTCCGTCAGTCCATCGGTCCATATAGATTGTCTGTCGAAGCATAGATTTTCCCAATCTCACGTCCTCGCAATTGCTCGGGTTTCTTTGCTACTTCCATATTTTAGTTAAACTTCTCTCCCAAACTCTGTCTGCGACGCCTGAGACCACCCCCTCAGAAATAATCTATGTAACGCCCCTGAACCTCTCTTGTGTTTTACTTAAGATACGCCGCCGCAGAATAAACTGCAACTTCAGCGAAACAAATAGAGAGACATGGCGAAATTTTGCTTACCCACACAGATCGTCAACTTGGTTGGATAAAATTTCTGACGTGAAAATCCCATTTTACTCGAGACAAAATAATACTTAATGTCTCCCCATCGTGGCTTCGTCTTTATCCTGCTGTTATTGTCATCGTTATTATTATTATTATTATTATCATCGTCAAATCGTGGTCTTAGTTCTATTTGGTTCTATCTCCATTTTCTGAATATTACATGTTTCTCATTTTTTTGAGCCGCAAAAATAGAGACGAATTTTCGTGGTCTAGAATTAAAAAGTATGATCAGAAATTTCGTTCTTGACCTCTCTTTACATATTGGTGGTCGAAAATCAACGTTATCACATCTGTGTATTTCTACCTGAAATTGTGATGTAACAGTAAGTTCTATTAGTCATTGTATCGAATCCAAAATTAATACTGCTTTTAATGTAGCCTAGATCTAGATAATTATATTTATACATGTACATATGGCTCTGTTTTCTACAAAAAAAATTGCAAAATTTATCTTGCGTTGGGTCATAGATATACACTAGTGAACGGTGGGTCGGCTAGTGATAATCGTAATAATAATAAAAGAATACAGCTTCAATAGCATTCCTTAGAGAGAACTGCACATTGCGGTTTCAGATTATCACGTGTCCCTATTGACCCCAATGTACCCATGACGCTACGGCAATTCCCCACACCTCTTCGCTTTCCAAATGGTTTGCATCATTCTGTTCTTCTTCCACAGCCTAGGGCGGAGAATGTAATTGTTACACAGGGCTTTCATAAATCGATGGAGTTAGAGAGACTCTCAACACTTAACAGAAAATGAACTAGTTTTGCTCTCCTTGCGTTGCGTTGGATCTTGGTGTGATTTCGCGCCGCCCACACAAGGGAAAATTCAAATTAGAGGGGTCACCCATAATGTGCCTGTTACACAAGGAAAAAGGGTTTTCCGTTTGCCTCCAGCGAACGAAGTCGAATTGGTGGAAATGGGGAGATGGGGGTAAGAAAGAATGGGTTCTGGGAGAGCCTACCTTCGCCTTTCAGTCAATGTAATTAACTTAAAAAATTTTATTTCCTTTTTTTCCCAGGAAACTAAGTTGCTTGATCAAATGAAAATTGTGTTTCTAATAAAACATACAGCCAAACCATCCATGCAAAAATTTTGTTAAATGTCATTAAATCTTCAAACACCATGGCCTTACACTGACATTATATCTATCCATACACCCACCCACACACCCACCCACCCATCCATCCATCCATCCATCCATCCGTCCATCCATCCATCCATCCATCCATCTATCTATCTGTCTATCTATCTATCTATCTATCTATCTATCTATCTATCTATCTATCTATCTATCTATCTATCTATCTATCTATCTATCTATCTATCTATCTATCTATCTATCTATCTATCTATCTATCTATCTATCTATCTATCTCTTTATCCTATCTATCTATCTATCTATCTATCTATCTACCTATCTATCTATCTATCCATCCATCTATCCATCTATCTATCTATCTATCTATCTATCTATCTATCTATCTATCTATCTATCTATCTATCTATCTATCTATCTATCTATCTATCTATCTATCTATCTATCTATCTATCTATCTACCTATCTATCTGTCTATCTATCTATCTACACTTATTCACAGGGAGAAGGGAAGTTGATGCCAAGCAGGCCCATATGAAAAGCGTACATGAAGGAAAGGAGGAGGGGGGGGGGATCTAAATATAAACAGAATTTAAGAAAACATAGCTTTTACGGCATCTGTTGTTCAGGGCATTAGTGACATGAACTTTTAGGTTGAACTACTCCAAAAATGCATGGGTAGACCTGGTTGGCACAAAAGATACTGATAATATTGCATATTGCTGGTTGGAAAATTGAAGTGAAGAATAAACCTTAGTTCTTGTGTATTCTAACTCCGCTTTTCGCACGACTAAGAAATTCAACGTTAAATCTTTGCCGGTCTACTATTATGATGAAGAGTTACAGTAGATCGGAAATGTGAAACAGCTTGATAAATGCCACAGCGCATTTTAAACACGCGTCAATGTGTGCATTCGTTATTCCTCTTCTGCTTACCAAAAGAAAATGGAGATGGATAAACACTGGGAGAGAACAAGCTTAAATCTCACAATATAGTAAGTTAAGTCACTGTTTAAAGTTTATCCTTCCAATGCCGTCAGACGTCACATAGTGCCCCAAGCATCCTCCGCCAATCGTCTCTGTCCTGTGCTGCCGCAAGTATCGTTCCCATGGATCCCAGTCCAATAGATCCTGCCTCTCTCAATAACGTTCTCTTCAATGTTTCTTTCGGTCGGGCCCTTTTCGTTTTGCCAGTGGCTTCCCACGCGAGGGCCTGCTTCATTGTCCTTATATACTTCTTCTAGCTTCTGGATCCCTTAATTCCTTCCGGAGTCGTGGGGGCACTGCATTAGTGAAGGTTGCACCAACTGCCTCTACCTCGGGCGGTCATGGGCAAGGGCCATATTGTGATGGACTAAAAAAAAAAAAGTTTTCAGACGAACATTGTTCGGATGCCAATTTTTGATAAAGATAAGAAAGCAGTGTGGAATCTTTGTGATGTTCATCTTTTGATATAATTTGCTATTGACAGGCACAACAAATGCGTTCAAAACTGGCTCGGAATTTTGAACTCATAGAGAAATAAATGAATAAGTTTACGCTAGAATTTATACCTTCAATAAAATACAAGCATGCCGAATACACAAATAATAAATTTTTGTTCGGTCCGTCAACTCTAATATCTTCATCCACCAGCATCCACACAAACAATACCGTGCCTGGTAGGTAACAAAGCACGAAAACCGTTGAAATTAAAACGACCATTTGGGCGAGTTTGGTGTCTCGGGAAGATAAGACACCTGCAGTACCTGGCACCACTGACTTCAAACGCCATTTGGATTTTTGCTTCAGTTCCATCACTAAAACCAACGTACCAACCATAATAATGACAAATGCTACAGCCGGTATAATATTATTAGTGAGGAGTGAACCCATCTCTATTTCATTTCTGTTTTCTATAAATTTGATACCGAGAAGGGTTTTGTTTTTGTTGTCGTCGAAGGACCAAGAAAATCTAGCGATATAGTACACTGGGGCCGCACTGCCCATTGTGAGAAAAATCAGAACAAGGAGAAACACGACAGTCTTCGTTGGAGTGAAGATGTTTTTGACGCTAATTGGTGCAGTGATAGATGCACATTTCTCCACGGTGATGTAGGCTGTGATCCCAGTAGTGATACGAGTGAAGACGATCCTCGGCCAGGCAGCAGTTAAATATTGAATGTCTGGATACACAAATGGGACGTCAAGGTTGTTGAAGGCAGGACTGAAACAAATCGCCACCCAAACATTCATGATTAAAGATCCCATATCAGAAATTGCCAGTCCCAGAAGACTGATATTCATGGTGTTTTTCCAAACACCCTGTTTCACAAACGTAATAATGTTTAATATGTTGGTGATTATACCAAACAAACTCACGCATGCTGTAGCTGCTAGGATATAAAACATAAGCGACTCTGTCAATTCATCAGAGATGACACCTCCAAATGTTTCAGATTCACTACTCAAATTTGAGGATAGGGAAAACATCACGACCACTGGGAAAATAAGAATCATCCACTTTTATACAAAGATACTAGTCCAAATGCGACCTTCCTTTTTGTTTGTTCCAACTCCACTTCGTGCACAAGTGAGAAATTCGACGTTTAAACGTTTGGGGCTTTGGTATTATGGTAAGAATCAGTTAGAATAAATGGGAACTGTGAAACTGCTTGAGAAGTACCGCAACACATTTTAAACAATTGTCAAAGTGTGCATTATTTTGTTATACTTCTACATACTCAAACACCTCCAGTTTTTAAGAAAATGGTGATTGAACGAACAAGAAATAAGGTCGCTCTAAGTAAACAAAAATGGAAAAACATAATAGAGAAAGCAAGTTTAGTGACAAATTCAATGTGGTATTTTTAAACTTATCACTGGGAAAATAAAACTCATCTACTAGTATGCAAAGATCCAGCACCATAGTAAACGAAAATAGAAAGCTTAAAAAAACACATTTAATGACAAATTTAATTTAGAACGTTGAACTTCTTACAAATTTATCTTTATGATGAATATTCTCTGAATCTTGATGTGACAGAATATGAGTCTCAGTGCTCAGCCTTGTAACAGTTAATTTTTTTTTTCCACCGGCTTATTTGAATGCTATGCTGAAAAGTGGCTTGAAAAAAAAAAAGAGGAGACATTTCAAAGCTCTATTATTGCTACAGGTAACAAAAAAATCAAACAATAAATTCTAAAACAAACACTGTGTGTTTAATGTTTGAATGTTATGTCAACAAATTCAAGTGTACAGTACACTGCTATAGCTTGGATATCACTACAGCAAACGGGGTAGATCAAGAAAATGGAAAATTATAATATGTCATGACGTTATTCCAGCAAATCTGGGTAAATATTCCGCCGCATCGTACTGTGTCGATGAATGCCAAAATATTTAATAAATTTATAAAATTAATCCTGCACCATTTATCTCGACTAGACTTGACTTCAGTTATTTCAGACGATTAGATCTAATTTTTTCCAGTGTCGTGGTGTGCGATCGACCTAGGCTTTTCGAATAGGAAAAATAACAGTCTATTATGTTTTTCGTTTATTGGTGCTTATTAATTCAGTTTTATCATACGTGTCATTCCCCTTCCAGCCAGGCTTGAAATACTCCATGCAGAATCAGTTAATTTTAACACAATATTACAAAAGTTGACAACGTAATGCAAATCATACTCAAGAGATTAGAAATTGTCAAATAATATCAGCTCAGCTCCTTTGTTCAGTGTGAGTTAAAAAAAGTAACCATTTAGGGGTGAAACAGACCAAGGTTTGGTGTAGACGCCAGAACTGTGGCTCGCCGCCCAACAATTTTGCTTCACGCTAGTTCAATAGGCACTGCCCACTGCATCCCGCCGGGCAAACCTGTAACAGCTGCGCTATAACGCTGGCCATCTTGTGAAACCACACTTACGTCAATGACAACTCATTCTACCAAAAATAGCAATATTCTATGAAGTCTATGGGGGAAATTTTATATTATTTTTTTGCATTGAGTGATATGGGAAAGTTCAATAAATGTATAATTCATATTGTCGAAAATGTTTTAAATTAGGAATAGATTTCAAACAAAACACCCTTGTCCTTCGTCGGTAGAATTAGGCCCTTCCCACTTTTGCGGTTTCAGGACAGAACTAGGGATATGTTCCGTGCAACGTCAAATTATGACATAGACAGGTGTAACTATGAAATGCTGTTATGACAGTTTCTTGTTTCAGTTAATTAAGTGGTCTTGTCCACAGCATCAGCTCCGCTAAGCTATTGTATGACAAAAGTAAAACACTCTTCGCCTCTGTATACTTGTCGACAGCACCCGTTCCTCTCCGCTCCTCACCGTTGTAGAGGCAACGAGCATGTAGTCTTCTCGGATAAGGACGAACAACTCGGAGGGCCCGTGTGCACGCTGCGTTCGTTAAAGATACCTTGGCAGTTGAAAGACGAAAATAACAGGCCGAACAAGTAGCTGTCGAGGCAAAAATTAATAAAAACTAATTTCTACCACACAGAAACAAGAACAGGGAAAAAAAGAAAAGAAACCAAAAAAAGTGAGGTGTAAATGCCTAGGAGGGCGAACGTCCAAAAGTCCTAAAAACTGTGTGAGTGAGTAACTTATCTGTCTGTGTATTCAGTACCATAATCTACTAGCCTTCTGAATCAAGTCTGCTTGGCTTCTGTTTTGGTGTGAGATATGGACTACAGACTTTAAACGGGAGCTCGCATACTAATTAGACTGGAATAACCCTGTGTCGATAATTGATTCAAAGGATGTTCAAGTCGGCGTTAAAACAGACGTAAATTAGACTTGACCCAGTACACTGCAAGTCTTACGGAGGCTTCCAAATCTTATTATCAAAAAAAAAGGCGGGAGTAACTCGTTGTTGTCACCTTTCCTTATATTTCCTACAGCGTAAATGACTGTTTCACAAAACAAACATAATTTTCTCAAAAGTCAACTAACCTTTTTTGATTCAATCTGTTGTGTTTTTTTAATTTTAGGCAATTTTTTAAGTTGTAAAATATAAAACACAGAGATCTCTTTTTGTGGATGCAGTCAATTTGCGGAACCAAAATAATCATGTTTGGGGTGTCAAATCATTTTGATTTGGCCTCACTTAAATTACGTTAGAGATTTTCAAGTTTTAAAAAATTTGAAGTAAATTTATTAATCCTGTGATTCTATAAAAAAAAAAATATAATAATAATAATGTATAGCATTTATAATAATAATAATGTATAGCATTTATATAGCGCATATCCATTTAAAATGCTCTATGCGCTTTACAGAAACAACACGTCAACCATAGAGCAGAATGGAGCTGCCTGCGAAGCGCTCAACACACTGCACTGCTTCTTTCTCTCTCCCTGTCTCGCTCACTCTCTCTCTCTCTATCTCAGAGCAAATTGTAACGCAGCCTGTTAGGCGCAGTTCACAACTCACAACAGTTCACAACTCACAGCAGTTCACAACTCACATCAGTTCACACAACACACAACTCAAATAATATTTGAATATTTATTAATAACAATATATATTTAATAATGAATAATAAATTCTGGCGGGGGGGGGGGGTGATGATATGGATAAATTTTAATCTATTAATTTCAATTTTCAATTTTGCCCGGGCAGCGGCCTTTCGGCCTGCTCTTTACGATTTCCAACTGCCAAGGTATCTTTAACGTGCGCAACGTGCACACGGGCCCTCCGAATTTTTTCGTCCTTATCCGATAAGACTAGGTACTCGATCCTACCCCCCAATAGGACCAGGGACTTGAAAATATGAGAAAAATCCAATTTCCAACATGCCTGCACTGCCCAGGTTTAGAACCCGGGACCCTTGGCATGAGAGGCGAGAATATGAAGCCACACTCAAATGTTTTCTGTAATAGATCCATTTACCAAAGTTGTGGCATAAAGGTGGTGTCTGAAAATCTATATTCCTTCACAGCGAAGAGACCCAGAATGGCGTCAAGTAAATTACATAAATTTAGCCACGTAAATAACCTCTGACTAATATGCGGCAGAACTGTTCAGTATGTATTTTTCCAATGCTATCCCTTTCCAATGACATCAGAAAGAGAATACTGATCAGAAAAGCAAATTGCTCTCTGGTCTAGGCAGACTTAATTTATTTACTGCTGCTTTTTGGCCTGGGGGTATGTGAAGGGACGTAAATTCTATTTGTGACAGGCAACAAAGATAAGGGGAAAAAACAGTGCCTATACCTTTTTCAGAAGATTTTTGTAAGTCAGTACATTACTCTAAATTGGGAAAATATTTTCTCTTTTTTTTTCAGATCTGCCGGCGGCGGATTTCAAAAATAAATGTGTGTGAAACTGTTGCATCGGTTACAACGGAAGACACGTGTATAACATAACTATGAAATGCTGTTGTGAAAATTTCTTGTTTAAGTGGTCTTGTCCAAAGCATCAGCTCCGCTAAGCTATTTTAAGGAAAAATGACGTACGACAAAGTAAAACACTCTTTGCCTCTGTATACTTGTCCACAGCATCCGTTCTTCTGCGCTCTTCACCGCTATAGAGACAACAAGCACGTAGTCTTCTCTGATAAGGACGAACAACTCGGAGTAGTCTAGAAGAGAATTTTCAAAAGGCTTCATTTTAAGGAGTTCGTGGCCATCGTAAACCTAAAAGCAACCATCTGTTTTGTAAGATAGTACATAGGTCCCCGATCATATTCCAGGTGGAGGCCACTTCGTTTGGGGGTGCAAGGTCACACAAGGGGTCATTGGGCGCACAAGAGGTCAAATTCTACTAATTTTTAAAAGTTACCTCAAAAGATGCAAAAAAAAAAAAAAAAGACTGCATTACATACACAAATTTCATTGTTGTTATCTTAAAATTGTAATTTTCACAGATTTTTAAAAAACGTATTTTAATTGATTTATATAGTTAAAAAGTGAAGGTTTTTTCACGTCTTCTTGAAAGTTAGAAAATATCGGTACTGGGCCCTTTATTATGAGTATTCTTTACCTAAAACGCCTGATTTTGTCTAAGGTTGCTTATCTCAGCATAAATAAGTATTAGTTTGACATTTAAAGAGTATATTAGGGTTAATTTAATATAAGAAAATATTATATTACATGTATATACCACATGGTAGACTGCGCATAAATAGTGCTTGAACTCAGGGTTCCTGATCTTTCCCACTGACAATTCTGTCATACTTCATCCGTTATTCTGATAACTACTCTCACCATAAACAGCGCTATGGTTCAGGTAAGCATGGGCATACTCGACGTATTAGAGATCAAATATCTAAACAAAATAGGTACATGTCAAATGTGATGACAGTGTTTCTTTGCCCTAGTCTTTCCCCCAATGCCTTGCACTGCAACATAGCCGTCCACACAGTGTCATATTCTGTTGCTGGTTCTGGTATTATCGGCATGTATCCAATGGTCGTAACGTTATGTTTTGTCGTTGAAGCTTATGCGTTAAAAGCAGTGCAAGCTGGAACATTTTGACACTGCGTTGGAGAGTATGCTCTACTGATCACCCAAGCTAGATATTTAGAGTTGGCAGCGTATGTGTCCTCGGGTATCATCTCTTTACTATCAGGGATTCTTGAAAAGACTGCCTTTGGTCTTTGGCTTGGGTGTACTGAAGAAACTATCTTATTGAAATTGGCTGGTATTTCAGTAACGACTCTTGAGCTGCTTATTTCAGACTGTCCGTGGTTGTCAGAAGCAGAAGGGTCTCTCTGGAATGCTGCTATTTGGGTGCCGTGAAATGTCCCATTTCCGCCAATAGTTACTTCTATAATAACAATATTGTCCCCAGCAAACTGAACAAATCGAGACAGGCATAAGTTTTCCGGAACGAAAGTGAAATGGTTGTTGCAGTATCTGTTTATTTGATACTGTGCGATGCTTGTGTCAATTTGGTTCACTGTATCATAACTAATAGAATGGCCATTGCGATGTAAGAGTTGGATAAGTGATTTAGAACGAGTTGCTTGATGCACTGTGAGGCCAAGCCCAATATGTTTGGGTATTAGCTTCCGACCTTTTGACGCTGCAAAGACGATGTCTTGGGCAATGCTAAGTAATCTTGTGTTGTGTAGCTCACTGGTTTTCTCTAGATGTTCTGTTGGCCCAAAAAATATTACATGCAGTTCCAAAAGTAGATACAAGCTATCTGGAATAACTTGACGGGCGTGTGTATTACCTATGCCTTCATAAGAATGGTGTCCTTTTTGTTTTTGTATGTCTTCCCGTACAGCTGCAGCAACATGGTAAATTTGTGTCAGCAATGTTTCTTCTGCATTTGTGAAACTAGATAAGCTTATAGATGGGGGGCCAACTTGCTCTATCTCTTCAAATGAGCGTTGAACCTTGCACTAAAAAATATACTCTTGTTTGTTGCATTTTCATTTAAAGTGATCCCCTGGGCGTAAGAAACTGCTGGATATAATTATTTGGCTAAACGGCGGCACCACGTGTGTAGACTCGATTTTGTCTCCAATTTTGTTTAGATAATATAGCTCAATTTTAACTGGGATGGGGTAAGAAAATATTCACTTCTTTCTTGCTTTTCTACCAAAAGCTTTGATACTCTACACACTTACTCTCAGATAGACAGACCAGGAATTGAAAGCGTCAAATGTATTATTTGTTCATTATTCTGCATATCATGGGTCCAGAACTCTGTACAGATTAAAAAATCTGAAAATTTCGAATAAATCATTTCGGATCCATGTTTATAGTGACTAATACGGTACTATCTAAATGTTTTTACCACCGATGTCTTAAAAGGATGCTTGGCCCCCCTACTAATATAAGCTCTTCTTCAATGCAGACATTTTCAGCTTCTCTTGCTTTCACATCCAAAGCTATAACTGCGGAGCTGTCTGGAATGGAAGGGAAAACGAGCATCGACCGCGTTTGGTCTAGAGGCCACTTTTGTAATGGTCTGACAGCTTTTTCTTCAAACGGTGCGTTGTTAATGGGGTTTCTTGACCTCTTTTCCTTAGATGATGGTTCAAAGGAGAAAGAAGACCTGTTAAAGTTTAAATTACATGCCCCTCTTCAAACCCGATATCTATTTCTTGAACTAAATCAAGAAAGGCGCCGTCTGTGTTTTCCTCATTATTTGTTCCGCTTGAACCACTTTGTTTTGTTACTTTCGCAAAGCACTTTAAATGGTACTTTGCTTCGTAGGCTATCAGATCAAGTCCCGCTGTTCTACACCTTAGTACTTCATTCCCTTCGGCAGAAGTTCGAATTTTGTGTTCAGCATTCAGGGTCAAGACTTGGTGGAGCGGTTGGTTATGCTTCGTCCTCACTTGGCAGAAAATACACTTCCCCCAATCCACCTTCGGAACCTTTGTTCTGGAAATGGGCGTGGTGAAGGAAGGGGACGATGTTGCATCCGATGGTTTTTCAAGAGATTGCTCTCTTATCTGCTCCTTTTCTAGCTTCTTTCTCAGTCGTTCTATGTTCGTTTTGCCACAAAATGCAGCATAGCACGATTTCGAATGCCACATCGGCTGTTTTGTTGGCAAGTCGTGTATGTCGTATTCAAGTCTTTCGAAGGTTTCTCCATAATGTATGTCCTTATAAAGCACTCGCTGGTGAAAAGCTGATTGCACCCACGCAATATCCTCTGTAGTTCCAGACATAAGAGTCTTGTCTCTTACTTGACAAAACAAGCATGCAGCCCATATTGTTTTAGAAGGGTATTTTCTTTTCAGTGACAAAGTAGCTACAGGAGCTGGACCCTATTCTTCCATTCTGCACTGGTTTCAGGCCGACGTCTTCAATCTACAAATAATAATGATAATAACTGCGATTCATTGGCGACTTGCAAAAGACAGGAATTCTCTTTATATCTCTTATCAACCCTTTGTTAACTTGTTTTTCTGCCCCCCCCCCCCCGATCATTTCTGTTTCCTTTCCATTTTGGGTATGCGGGTTTCCATAGTTTTGCCCGACTACAATCCCGAAAATTGTCTCCGAAATAACGAATGCGCGCAGATTTTTTTTTAATCTGAGGGCATGCAGTGTTTTAAACTTTAAGAAGAGTTCAGGAAAAATATTATTTGCTTTTTATGAAGGAAGCGTGTTTCCTTACAATGGACAATGCATATCCGACTTCTGCTCGGAGGTTGCGTGATCTGCGCTAATAATATACTTGAGTGTACGTCGATCACCAATGGCTACCACAACCCCTTTTCGCCTGATTAGTCAATCTGACTAACGCCCATTGATACAAAGTGACTAGACCCTCACGCCCCCAGGTCCATCTGACTATTCCATGTGTTGTCACTTTAAATTCGTGAACACCATACCAAGTTTTGCTTCAGCAAACCTTCGCCAGTCGCGCTTTTGGTAAACATGTTGTACGGATAGGCACTGTCCATATCCATAAAACATGTACGGATGTACACTTCCTTTTATGAAACACAAAAATATGTAGTTTCTCTTAAAGATTTTAAAAACCCAGATCTAACGCTCTAAGCAATTTCTCCTATTTGCTGTTTCGCCGTACTACGCCGGGCGGTAACATTAATTTGAAATGCTTCTACCGTCGTCTCCCCGCTTCATAGAGCTACGCTGACTTTGCCGACAAGATGGAACTCGGCAAGGGCCAGAATTATTTTTGCCTTGGGGGTATCTTTTATGCACCCTCGCCAAGCCCTGCGCCCCTTTGAAAAGTGACCTACACCCCAGGGGTATTCTAAAACCACTAAGGAACATATTCCACCTGATGGTTACTTTTAGATTTGAGATGACCACGAACACATAAAGAAAAAAAGATAACATCCCGACTAGAGGGCCCGTGTGCACGTTGCACAGGTTAAAGATACCTTGGCAGTTGAAAGTTGGAAAGAGCAGGCCGAACAAGGCCGCTGTCCTGGCAAAATTAATCAAAACTAATTTCTACTACAAAACACACAGAGACAAAAACAGAAAAAATAGAAACAAGAAAAGTGAGGTGTAAATGCCTAGGGCAGAGAGTTACCTATCTGCCTGTGTGCTCAGCACAATAATCTACTAGCGTTCTGAGTGGAGTCTCTTGGCTTCTGTTTTAGTGTAAGATGTCGACTAGAGAGAGAAACGGGAGCTCGCATACTAGTTAAACTGGAATGACCTTGTCGCTAATTGATTCAAAGGATGTTCAAGTCCGCGTTAAAACAGACGTAAATCAGACTTGACCCAGAGTATTGCATGCAAGTCTTTCGAAGGCTTCCAAATCTTCTTATCTTCTTATTATAAAAAGAATAGTGGCGGGAGTAATTCATTGTGGTGCAATTTTGCCCATTTTTTTTTGCCCGACGGTACAGCCTAAATAACAGTTTCAAAAATTATTACATTAATTTCGTTAGTGTCAACTAATCCCGTCCAATCGCTTTTATATCGACCGACTGTGTTGATTCATGTTTCAGTTACTTTTAAATAAAAAGTTGTAAACATGTAAAATACAATGATCTTTGTTTTTGGCTCCCTGTAGTAAGCCCATTGCACCGGAAACGATGTATATTGATACCCGTTCAGTTCTGTGTGGGCAATTTCTTTACCAGAAATGAGGGCGCTCTGGTGCGCATGAAATCTGTAATAAGACTGTAGGATATGGGAAGCTTTCTACACCAAAAAGAGAGAGAGAGATGGGTTCACAGGTTTATCCCGGATAATGCAGGGAACTTCATCTAGTCTTGTTATAAAAAAAAAATAGTGGTGGGAGTAATTTATTGTTGTGCAATTTTGGCCCTTTTTTTGCTCGATGCTACAGCCTAAATGGCGGTTTCAGCAATTATAAAGTTAATTTTCTGAGTGTTAATTAATCCAGTCCAATCGCTTTTGTATCGACCTATTGTGTTGATTCAAGTTTCAGATATTTTAAATAAAAAGTAGTGAAAACGAAAAAAAACAATGATCTTTGTTTAGACTCCCTGTAGTAAGCCCACCGCACCGGAAACTATGTACTAATACGCGTTCAGTTGGGTACATGCAATTTCCCTACCAGAAATTAGTGCGTAGTGCCTTGATGCGCATGAAAACTGTCGCAAGACTGTAGAATCCGGGAAACTTTCTATACCAAATTTGAGAGAGAGAGAGATGGTACGGCGGGCTCACAGGTTTATATAATGCCGGGAACTTTATCTAATTAAAAAAAAAGAGGAGGGAGTAATTCATCGTGCTGCAATTTTGTCCTTATTTTTCCTGCAACGTAACTGACTCTTTCAAAAATCAAACTTAATTTGCTCAAATGTCAACTAAACTAACAAAATCCTTTTTTGATTCGGTCTATTGTGTTCATTGAATTTTAGGCATTTTTTTTTAAAGTTGTAAAATGTAAAATACAGAGATCTCTTTATGTGGATGCAGTCAATTTGCAGAAACCAAATAATCATGATCAATTTGCGGGACGGAGTATGAAATTTTATTTGCGGCACTAATTTAATTTACTATAACTGATTTAGAACCAATTTGACACACGTCTCGATCTATTACTTACATCAAGACCTCTTTCGTTTTCCAGATAAAATTTTTTCATTTTATGCGAAAAGGAATATTTCATCTGTTATTGGGCCATTCTATGTCACGTAAATTACATTTCAGACAGCAGTTTGCTATTTCTAATTCAAATAACACAAAATCGTGCTCTTTTTCTTACTCAGTCTTGTACATACGCAGGCATAATTTTGTACCAATTACTAACGCACACAGGGACCTCAGTTTGGGATGTCAAATCATCTCGTTAGGGATTTTCAAGTTTTAAATAAGTTGAAGTAAATTTATAAAATCCTGTGAATTTATTGAAAAAAACATTAACTCAATTGTTTCTTGCAGTAGATCCATTTACCAAGATTGTGGCATAAGGCTAATGTCTAAAAATCTATATTTCTTTACAGTAAAGGTCCCAGATTGGCATCAAGTAAATTAAGTAAATTTTGTCACGTAAATGACCTCTGACTAAGATGTGGCAGAACGTTTCAGTAAGCATTTTTTTTTCAATAATATGCCTTTCCCGTGACATCACAAAGAGGATATCATTGATCAGAAAAGCAAAGTGCACGCTGGTCCAGGCAGACTTAATTTATTCACTGCTGCTTTTTTTTTTTTTGTTCAAGGGATATGTGAAAGCACATTTCTGTTTGTGACAGTCAACAAAGATGCGGGGAAAAAGAGTGTCTATACATTTTTCAGAAGATTTTTGTAAGTCAGTGGATTGCTCTATCTTAGGGGAAACATTTTCTCTCTTTTTTTCAGATGGGCCGTCAGCCGATTTCAAAAATAAATTTTGTGTGAAATGTTGCACCGGTTACAAAAGAAGTTCCAACGTCAGGCCTTAGAATTTCAATGGAACTACTTTGCTAAATCCCATGGAAAGGGAATGGTGGGTGGGACTGGGGGGTGAAGTAGGACAAAATCTTTAGTGAGAAAAGCTGTGATGAGCAGAAAGAATCATGTTGTCGTTGAGTGTGTCAGATATTTAGCAAAAACTGCCTCTCAGTTCATGGACAAAACAGAGGAGATTCTTGTGGAGTGTCACGAAATTGATAAAGCGAACAACATCAATCCTTGGGATCTTGAAGTCAAAAAAGTTTCTAGCATTAGGAATGTTCAACTCAGTAGTTTCAAGAAATGGAATTATCAATGGTTGTAAAAATGAACTGGAAAACTATTATTGTCTGCAGTATTCACAATCAACTGGGATAGGAGTGAAAGAGTAACTCATAAAGCTGGGGGTGAGTGGTGGTCCAATAAGAAGGGAAAGAATATTACAGTGAGATTGAGTCGGTTGTGATTGGAGAGGAGGTAGAAGTTGAAATTAATGAGTAGCTATGTACAGCTGGCCTGTGGAAGGAGATAAACTTTCCTACGGAGGAAGACTGAGGCTTCAGTGTCTGTTAGTGCAAGCATCTGTTTAAATTCCTGTAAAATGCAGTAAATTCATGTGTAGTATCTTTTAATGAGAACCAGTGATATATGTTTATGCTATGTAGTGCGCTTTTTGCCCTATCCATTGAGGTGAATAACCATATCACGTAAATTACAACCTTGTGTCACGTAAATTACATATCAAATGACATAGCTTTCAAAGTGCTAAACATATCTTGTTCATTCTGTACCTCATTATTGGCCATCATGTTTTACCTTTGAATCTGAGATACTATCATGTTATATCTTATATCTTCTCTGCAGTCAAAATATTGTGGGTTGTGTCACGTAAATTACGTAATAAGTTGATGGAAATTCCTTCACTGTAGCATTTAAAATGTTGACTTTGATATTCAATTTCCTTTCATGGCTTACATTCATACTTCACAGCAATTCAATGGCGATACCTGAGTCTCAGTTAGAAGGGGAATCGACAGATCTTCAAATTTACAGTCTTCTACCATTATTTACTATGAAATGTATGTACACAACTCTTAGGGGTCAAAGATGCATAACACGATGTAAGAGGTAGCCATGTGCAATGATTTTGGACACTTATATCATTCATTCATGCATCCAGGTAACAATAAAAAAAAAAAATCAATAAAATGTGAAAATTAATTTTGTGGAAAAAATGGCTCCGTGAATGGAATGGGCCTATTCCTTCTCACAAGGAAGAGGTGCAAGTAGGATTTGGGGCAGGATAATATTTTCTTTTTAAATCCACAGCAGAAATAAAGGTTAAAAATTTGGATGGCGGGGCATAATTTGTACAAAATTGACAAGATTGTTGCATGCAGGCTCTTTTATGAGATTCTTTGATTATTGTCCCTTTTTTGACATTCTGGCATGGCATGGAAAGAATTGGTTCTAGTTCAGTTATATTATATTCCATTATAAAATTAGTGCCGCAAATTGAATTTTGTACTTGGTTCTACGAATTGATCATAATTATTTTGATTCCTCAAATTGACTGCATCCACTGCACCAGGTGCCGCTATTTCACAAGCGTTCAATAATAGTGCGTGGCGCCCTGCGTGCGTGAGTTCTGATGCAGGACTGTAGAATATTAGAGAGAGAGGGAGAGAGAGAGAGACAGAGACAGACAGACAGACAGAGAGACAGGGGACAGGTTTACTCCTGACAATGGCGGGTGACTCATCTAGTATTAAGTAAATATGTACACAATCATCATATCAAAACAAACACAAACCAAAATATAGCAAAACTCCATTCAGCATTACGATTGTGTTCTTCCACTCTGATTTCAACAAGATCCAACAAATAATATATTTGCAAGGCGTACAGAAGACAGTTTATTTCATATCACAAATACTGACACAAGAATTGAATAGCGTTACTGACGACGGAATAACCATTAATATCAGAATAGAAAAAATCGAATGACTATCCTGGATGCTTGGCCAGTTATAATTATTACTAACAGCCGGGTCGGCCAGCGCGGGTCGCGCAAGATAAGTCTTGCAAATTTTCCGTATACCAAGCTCAACCGTGTATCTAGTTCTAGGCTACGTTAAAACGGCATTTAGATTCGATGCAATAACGAACAGACCTTACTGTTACACCACAATTTCACGTAGAAATACACAGATGTGATTACGGTGATTTTCGGGCACCAACGTGCAAAGAGAGGTCAAGGACGAAATTTCCGATCATCTTTTTCTTATTCTAGTCGACTAAAATGCGTCTCTGTTTTTGCCGCTCAAAAATTTTTTAATGTAAATATTAGTAAAAGACTGATTTTTGTTCAAAATGAATGTGTCCACGTAACTCTTCGTCAAAAATTGATGCAGTACACCAAGTTCCATAATTTTTGATGGCGAAGTTGCGAAGTTTTAGTTGCGTACAGGTTCATTTTCCAGCTCAACTGCAGTAATTATTATTACATGTATTATTATTGATTTAACAGATTTTTATCATATTTACAGGGTTAACATACACATGCTTTACAGTATGGGCCTTTTCCAGTTAGATTTTTAACTTCACTTGTATTTGATCTTATTTATAGGAATCCGAGGGCTGACGACTAGCCCAAAGTAATGAAAACAGTCATGGCCCTAATCCTGCCAACGAGCCGATAAACTCACACTTAAGCTCAAACTCATTTTGTTATTTCTTACAGGTATTATTTCAGAGGTTCTAGAGCCAGAACCAGAGTAGGTTTGGTAACCATGGCGTCTTAAGTCAAAGTGCAACAAGAACATGTTCGGAGATTAGCTGCAAAGGCTAAATTGCCACCAACAACATTTATTATATTATATATGTGCACAAAAAGGAAACAGTCGATGTCGGCAAAAAGAATGTTCCTGCCATCAAAGGCTGAATTAGAACGAACAACATTCTACATGGCGACGATTTGTCTGCTCCAGTTGTAACTGGGCTGCAATGACACAAAGGCCAAATTTCCCAAATGGGATTAGAGAAGTATACAATATACAAAATACAAACTACAAACATACATTTATTATATTGTACATCTACATAATATGAAGGGAACGATTGATATCGACAGCTGGAACGTTCTGGCCAAATTAAAGAACTCAATTTCTGTATGAACTGTAATAGGCCTACTTCATATCTGATTAAGCGCTGACCTGGGTGACCTAAGGGTCTATTTTTTAGAACGGGGTTCAAGGAAGGTCTACCTTTGGCCATGTCATAATGGCGGACAGTTGTGGCGTGAGTGATTTTTCACACAAAAAAAAGTCGCATTTCTTCATTTTTTAATTGTTTTTTAATTGAGGAATTTTTATCTCTAATCAGAGAAAAGAAGACCTAGCCTTGTCATGCTTCCAACTATACAGAATGGGAATCGAGTGAGACTCAGAGGAACTGCTGGACGATTGCTGAGCGACCATTCAGTAGAGACTAAACCACAAGGGCTCAACGCTGGATCTAACTATTCCAGCGCATATGGAAACCTCGCACAATTTGATCCCAAAACGAAAAGAGATTTACAAACGTCCAATGCTTTGGATCTGTCTCCCTGTGCGCGATAGTTATTTTTCACATTCGTACAACAATAAATCTGGGCGCGTTTTCTATTTTTCATTTAAAGTTTGCTTAAAAGGGGAATTTTTCTAGAGACTGCGCCTGCCCCCCCCCCCCACCACTACACCATGGCTCTCTCCGCCTTTCTTCGGGCGGCCGACGAAGGAGCACATAATGAGTAGGCCTACAGCTTGAATGTGGGACTGGAACCCAGGACCTCTCGCACTCAAGTTAAAAGCATTAACCACTGGGCCACAATACGGCGGGCCGGTGACAGACATAGTGGATGATTGGGATGTTCTTAACTAACAAACAGAATGACACTCAAGTACAGATATAATATTATTTATGCAGTCTTTGCCGCTTAACATTTGGTTTTACAAAAAAGCGAGAGAAATTTATGCCGATATTTTGAACTCATTTTCATGTACACCAAAGCAGTAAGAGACGAGCTAATATTTTGCAAGGTCATAACGAGTGTCCCAAACCCTAACTGAGACTCCAAATCTGAAACTAGCGTGTGACCTGTTAAATATAGCGAGACCGCCACGAGAAACAAAATAGTCGAAGGAGCGCAGAAGATGATAAATATAGTGGCAATAAGCACCACCATTTTAGCCACAGATCGATTTCTGTTTGCCATTGAGAAATTTGAAGTTGTCACCGTCAGTGTCCAGCGTGTATTCTTTCTCAGCTCCGAGATGGTTAACAGGGTCAGCAGCAAGACAGCGAAGTACGCCATAGATTTCAGAAAAGATAAAACAAATCGGCCCGTACTAGTAGCACCTTGCCCTGAACCTTTTGATAGAACTTGTCCTAGAATGGTCCTGTTTCTGACAGGATCAAAGACCCATCCCAGTTCAAGGTTATAAACTGAAGCCCCAGTGACGACAGAAAGCATAGTGTAAATAGCCAGGATAACTACAAATCGCCGGCGTGTAGTTAGTGCAGTCTTGATCTGAAAAAGTATAAAATAAAATTTCAGTTGAAAGATAAAGCTTTTATTTTCTGACCCACACAAACATACTTGTGCAGCTAGCAAAACAGGTTAAAATGGCCAGTGTAAATACTTTATGGGTTGCTCTTAAGGTTGTTGCTGGGGGCACGTAGTAGTTTACATTATTACAAGTCATTGCTAGACAATGAATAGGACTCAGTATTTTCTAATAGTAAAAAACAAGATTTTGGGGGAAACCCAGCTAGTTGAATGTAGGTCAGCCATCAAAATTAATACAATAGAGTGGTGAGTGGAGAAGGTGAGGCAAACAAGTGGCCATGAGTAAAGCCCAGACTACTCATATTAACTGACCAGTACGAAATGCAATGTTTGTCTCACTTAGGAGCAAGGTTAAGGTCACAGAATTTGGGAATTTTTGGTAAAATTGGTGAAGCTTTATTGGCCTTGTCATTTGACTATGCGCCTCTAACAACATTCTGCTCTGAATGTATCACTACGCCAGGTGAGCATGGAGTCATGGACTGAACAGACCTGAGCGTGGAAGAGAATGGATGACTGCAAAATAATCAATTAACAATTAAAAGGGCATATCACAAGTACAGAAAAAACTGATCAGTTCCGTCGATTTCGACAAATCGCAAAGTGTAACAGCGCATTCAGACCAAACTGCCGACAACAGGCGTGTGAACACGCCCGAGCGACAACGGCCGAGTAGCGTATTCACACCAAAAAGTGTCGGTCTGCCGTTTTGAAACGACTAAAGATGAATAATTTTTTTTTTAAAGCGATAAAACGCCTAGCCCTTCGCGCCCTTACCTAATTTTGGGTCGCTGAATTCAAATCTGTGCTCAAAATGAAAAATAACATTTGATGAAAAAAAAAATGAATTTGAAATTTTTGCTTCAAGCACCCCGCCTGTGCTATTTCTAGACGCCATGGTCCTGGCGGCTTGGGGTACGCGAGATTAAAGAAAAACAATCCCTTCCTGTTGGCTACACGGCCGAGTGTTGTTGAAATTTTACTGCAGCGGTAAAAGTAAAAAGTCGGACGGGCGAGAGAAAATGACCCGTCAGTTGTCGGTAGGTTGGTCTGAATCCGATCATATGATTTAGAGAAATTTTGTACCGTTGTCGCTCGCCCGTGATTGCACGCCCGTTGTCGGCAGTTTGGTGTGAACGAACACTTACCAGGTAAATGTGACAACTGACATCGGTCTCACGACAGATCGAGAATATCAGACAGCGCCTGAAAATATCGGTCAATCAACCCCAGTTTTTGGGAGTGGCTAGAGGAAATGCTGACTCATTGAAACTTCACAGGACACAATAAATTTTTATACGACAATTAAAAAAAAATATATATATATATTCATCAAATAAAATAAATAAAAAGACCAAGTGCATTTTCGTTACCAGCGTATCAAAATTACCAAAAGAGGGCGCGAGGAGTTCAGTGCGATACTTTGTTTAAAAAACGAAACAAAATTTTAAAACATTTCAATTCCGTCCCCCGTTCATCATTTTACATTTTCGTCATAGAAAAACAGTATAGGTGTATACAACGTAACATACCCTTTTTTTTTAGCGATGTACCGTGCCAATTTTCTTTCTGTTCGACGGTCCAACTTATTTGATTTTTATTCAATGATTTTATGTGAAATTGTAAATCCATTGACGAGATTTTAAGTGAAATGAAACATTTATTTATTATACTCGTACCGGGTGTTCCCAAACTCTGGAACCTTGTACATTTTTTTCATATTGATATGAAAATTCAAAGTGATTTTCACATAAATCCATCTAACTTTTAGTGGGATCTTTACACACATAAGTGTTGTCTAATCTTGAGAGGAATCGTCAACCGTTCTATTCACACAGCATCTAACTGGCAGTGGGGGTCTTCGCATTCACTTAACATTTAGTGGAATCTTCACACAAAATAATGTATGTAACATTTGATGGGATCTTCATAACTAAGCTTTAGTGGGATCTCCACACAAAATAATGTATCTAACATTTGATGGGATCTTCATAACTAAGCTTTAGTGGGATCTTCACACAAAATAATGTATCTAACATTTGATGGGATCTTCATAACTAAGCTTTAGTGGGATCTCCACACAAAATAATGTATCTAACATTTGATGGGATCTTCATAACTAAGCTTTAGTGGGATCTTCACACAAAATAATGTATCTAACATTTGATGGGATCTTCATAACTAAACTTTAGTGGGATCTTCACACAAAATAATGTATCTAACATTTGATGGGATCTTCATAACTAAGCTTTAGTGGGATCTTCACACAAAATAATGTATCTAACTTTTGGTGAGATCTTCATACACATCTAACCTTCAGTGGGATCTTCACACAAAGATATCTTTCAAAAGTTGCGAAGGCCATGACCCAGCTAGTGGTGCCGCTACCCCAGTTGAATGGTGGGGCCACCACTAAAAACGGCAACTGGTGCAAGTTGACTGGAATCCACGCAGGATAAAACAGTGGGCACAGGACAAAAAGCTGCAATTGTGCCAGAATGCATATCAAGTCTGAAATGGCCAAACTGAGAAGTGTTATATTCACGGAGTCATACAAGCCCAGTTTGCTAAATACAACAATGTTGATGACATTGGTGACCATTCCAGTCAGTGAGACTAAAGGAGTGAATACCAGAGTGTTGACGGATACAAGAGCTGGCAGAAATCCTTTAAGAACCGAAGTACTCAATTCGGCAACACTGTCTCGACATGCTGAGATATTAAGATGAGCACAGGTAGCGTTGACAGACTGCATAATGAAGCTGATCGGAGTCTCTCGGTGGTTACCTGACAAGAGGCAGCAATAAACAACAAACAACCACTGAGCAATGTGCTGATTTAGGATTAAACAGTCTCAGCACACACTCTGCAGACTGTAGATTGCTTTCTGTATAGGAAAATTTAGACCAATCGCTGTTCGAGAGACACTTTGCGGAGAGCCAGGGTTTTCAACCAGAGAATCGACGCCTTTTAAGACACTTTTCAGGGGGGCGGGGTAAGGGAGCAGGGAATGGTTGGTCACCTCTTAAGGATTATTTCAGAAGAGAGAGGGAGATACGAACCGTAACCACACGCCCCCCACCCCCCCCCCCAGCCCCACACCCCACCCCGCCAATGTCATAAATAGATGATCATAACAATGAAAATCCCTTCGGCAGGTTGGATTTCAAAATAATATGGCCACGTTCTCTGTTGATATTCCAAGGTGTATTGCCATAAATGAGTCTATTTTTCTCTCTCTCCCCACACATCATTAAGTGTGTCTGTGTATGCGTGGAGAGAGGAGGGAGAGAGAGAGGGAGACAGATAGAGAGAGAGAGAGAGAAAGTCGTGGAGAGACAGGAGAGAATGAGCAGGAGAGTGAGGGCCACAACACACACACGCACACACATTTCATACATAAGCACAGAGAGATAGAGAGGGAGAGAGAGAGAGACATGGAGAGGGTGAGAGGGGGAGGGGAAGAGAGAGAATTAGCAGCAGAGTGAGGGCCACCACAACACACATTTTTCCAACACATACGCATAGAGAGCGAGGGGAGAGAGAGAGCGAGGGGAGAGAGAGAGAGCGAGGGGAGAGAGAGAGCGAGGGGAGAGAGAGAGCGAGAGAGAGAGAGGGGGGGAGAGAGAGAGGGGGGAGAGAGAAAATTTGCAGTAGGGTGAGGTACACACACAAACACACATTTCATACATACGGACAGAGAGAGAGAAAGAGAGACAGACAGAAGGAGAGAGAGAGAGAGAGAGAGAGAGCGAGAGGGAAGAGCGAGAATTGGCAGCAGGGTGAGGGACACACACACACCCACACAGTTCATACATACACAGAGTGAGGGAGAGAGAGAGGTGAAGGGGGAGGAGGATGAGGGAGATCAAGATGCGGGGGGGGGGGAGGACTTTTTTTCCGAATTGCAACAACCACGAAAATGTTTTGACAACCCCTGAAATCTCCAGACTGAAAACCCTCAAAACTGTCTCGGAGCTGGTGCTTCCAGATCAACAACCAATGGTCACGTAGAACATTTTCAATTGCACGTAAGCAACCATATAATATCCTGCCTCTAAAGTGGTATTTTCCTGTCATTGAACCCGGGTCAGCTTAGCATGAAGAGCCAACAGCTACAAACAATAATTAATTTTCCAACAGCAACGGTCAAGGAAAGGTCAAGGAGCGAGAAACGTGATGGTCAAACTCTCCAGCACGGTACTTGGTCGTAACGTTGGTAGTAATGTTGTTGGTGAACCTGGTGATTTAAAGATGAAGCCCTGGAATTTCGTGATGTAGAAATTGATGGTGGTTACGTGTTGGAGGGACAAAACGTGGACAGCTCAGTCATTGTCGTGGGAGGGATCCGGGTGAGAGTGCCGTACCTGAATCTTGACTTCTTAAGTTATTTAGTTCTTGATATTTCAGTTTTCAATTTCTTGATGTGGTTGTTGTTGTTGTTGTTGGGTTTGTGTTTGTCTCTGGAATAAAAAAGAATACATCTGCGATTGCCTTAGTTATGAAATTTTTGTTGTTGTTGTCGTTGTGGCGATTTTTCTCGTTTAGATGTTGTTGTTGTTTTTGTTGTGGTCACTTTTCTTGTTGTGGTGGCGTCAGATTTTGTTCTAGTTTTTGTTAGGGTTAGTGACTTTTCTTTTTGTATTGACTTCATGATTTTGTTCTAGTTTTTGTTAGGGTTAGTGACTTTTCTTTTTGTATTGACTTCATGATTTTGTTCTAGTTTTTGTTAGGGTTAGTGACTTTTCTTTTTGTATTGACTTCATGATTTTGTTCTAGTTTTTGTTAGGGTTAGTGACTTTTCTTTTTGTATTGACTTCATGATTTTGTTCTAGTTTTTGTTAGGGTTAGTGACTTTTCTTTTTGTATTGACTTCATGATTTTGTTCTAGTTTTTGTTAGGGTTAGTGACTTTTCTTTTTGTATTGACTTCAGATTTTGTTCTTGTTTTTTGTCGTAGTGACTTTTCCTTGCTCTGATGACTTTAAATTTATTCTTGTTTTTGTTGTAGTGACGTTTTTGTTGTGGTGGCCCCAGTTTTTGTTGTTGTTGTTGTTCTGGTTGTGGTGGTTTTTCTTGTTGTGGTGACTTTAGATTTTGTTGTTGTTGTGACTTGTCTTTTTGTGGCAGTTTTAGAAACGGTGAATTGTGCATGGCCATTTAAGTATTTAATGCTAAGGGACAAAAATAATCAAGTTCCAATTCAGAAACTTTTTGTTTTAGAAAATGTTATCCAAGATATCTAATAGTCAATAGGGCAGTTTTTCCTAACAGAGTGTAGGCTGAAACTGACGGATCGCTATCTGTGCCTGGGAACCTGTAACAGTCTATCTATCTATCTATCTATCTATCTATCTATCTATCTATCTATCTATCTATCTATCTATCTATCTATCTATCTATCTATATTTCTATCTATCTATCTATCTATCTATCTATCTATCTATCTATCTATCTATCTATCTATCTTTCTATCTTTCTATCTATCTATCTATCTATCTATCTATCTATCTATCTATCTATCTATCTATCTATCTATCTATCTATCTATCTTTCTATCTTTCTATCTATCTATCTATCTATCTATCTATCTATCTATCTATCTATCTATCTATCTATCTATCTATCTATCTATCTATCTATCTATCTATCTATCTAACTGTCTGTCTATCTGTCTATCTATTCATTTATCTATCTATCTGTATGTCTGTCTGTCTGTCGGTCTGTCTGTCTGTCTGTCCATGGCCATTTAAGTATTTAATGCTAAGGGACAAAAATAATCAAGTTCCAATTCAGAAACTTTTTGTTTTAGAAAATGTTATCCAAGATATCTAATAGTCAATAGGGCAGTTTTTCCTAACAGAGTGTAGGCTGAAACTGACGGATCGCTATCTGTGCCTGGGAACCTGTAACAGTCTATCTATCTATCTATCTATCTATCTATCTATCTATCTATCTATCTATCTATCTATCTATCTATCTATCTATCTATCTATCTATCTATCTATCTATCTATCTATCTATCTATCTATCTATCTATCTATCTATCTATCTATCTATCTATCTATCTATCTATATTTCTATCTATCTATCTATCTATCTATCTATCTATCTATCTATCTATCTATATTTCTATCTATCTATCTATCTTTCTATCTATCTATCTATCTATCTATCTATCTATCTATCTATCTATCTATCTATCTATCTATCTATCTATCTATCTATCTATCTATCTATCTATCTATCTATCCATCTATCTATCTAACTGTCTGTCTATCTGTCTATCTATTCATTTATCTATCTATCTGTCTGTCTGTCTGTCTGTCGGTCTGTCTGTCTGTCTGTCTGTCTGTCTATCTATCTATCTATCTATCTATCTATGATGATTTCATACAACCCATACGCTGGTTGCAAACAGCGACTGAAATTCGAGTTAGTGAACTGTCAGTATTTAAGGATGTGGCGAGCCAAATTGGTTGCAATTATCATTAATTTTCTCCTAAGGGCTTAGAAATTTAAAATTGTCCACTCTTAAACCAGCTTAAAACTAAACTGCTCTTCACTGGTTTTAAACTTTTACTCCAGTTCTTACCTTCCATTCATTTTGTCATTTTCCAAGTCAAGATAAACGGTCAATAGATACTTTCTCCAAACTGGTTAAACTGAAGTTTCAGTCCAAAAAGCCAAAAATTCTAATACCATTCCAAACTTGAGATCTCTGGAAACTATTGGCTACACCACAAGCAGTGGACTTAACCAATGTACCCGTGAGTTAGAAAATACTGCGTGCCTAAAGAAGCCCTCGAAGTCGATCACTTTATTCCAGACAGGAGTCTGTATAGATAGTCTGACCCAAAAAAGTTTCCTACCTGGTTGATTTCCGTTGGAATTTTTGATATAGCTTCAGTTGCGCCAGGCACTAATTCACTGACAAAATCTTTAGCTTATTGGCAAATTCTTCTCAATTCCAAAAGTTTCACTTAAAAAAAATATACCTTGGGATTCTCCACATCTTCATGAATCGTCGTATACAAAAATCACTAGTTTACTTTAGTCCAACGGAATTCCACTTGATAAGTCCAAAAAGGAGCCGGGGAAAATGAACGACCATCAACACAAAAACATAAAACGGAGACGACATCGCATGGTTCATGTCTTAACATTAGACAGATCAGCAAACAGACAGACAGACAATAAGACAGGCAGGCAGACAGACAGACAGACAGACAGGCAGACAGACAGACAGACAGACAGACAGACAGACAGACAGACAGACAGACAGACAGACAGACAGACAGACAGACGGACAGACGGACAGACAGACAGACAGACAGACAGATAGACAGACAGACAGATAGATAGATAGATAGACAGACAGACAGATAGATAGATAGATAGATAGATAGATAGATAGATAGATAGATAGATAGATAGATAGATAGATAGATAGATAGATAGATAGATAGATAGATAGATAGATAGATAGATAGATAGATAGATAGATAGATAGATAGATAGATAGATAGATAGATAGATAGATAGATAGATAGATAGATAGATAGATAGATAGATAGATAGATAGATAGATAGATAGATAGATAGATAGATAGATAGATAGATAGATAGATAGATAGATAGATAGATAGATAGATAGATAGATAGATAGATAGATAGATAGATAGATAGATAGATAGATAGATAGATAGATACGCCGAAAAAAAGAACAACAACAAACTTTTCTGCGTTTTGAAAGGTTTCTTTAATTCTATTTTCACCACTTATTAGAGTGAGACACCTTCAAGATGCTGACACTTTTACTATCGAAGTATGCCCGAAAGACACATTAAATTTTCTCTACCTTACAGATCTATGCTGTTTGCACTATGCTCTAGTTCCGCCCAAAAAGTGAAATGAATTTCTCCCGGTATTTTGAACTCATCTTCAAGTACATAAAAGCATTGACAGATGAGTTTATATTTTGATATGTCATCATGAGTGTTGCTAATGAGAAGCGAATCTCAATACTCTCCAAGAATGTGTTTCCTGATAACCATTCGATCAAGCAAACTGTATTTAAAATATTTGCAGGAGCGCAGAAAGTAATAATTAATATAATACAGATAAAAACCACCATTTTGGACACACCGAGACTTCTCATAGCTGCAGTGGATGTTTGTATGGTTGCTTTTAGTCTCCATTTGGCCTTCATTCTGAGCTCAAGCACTGTCAAAGTGGTTAAAAGTACCACTGCGAAGTATGCAAAATTATTCAGTGCGCTTAAAATATTTTGAGCCACGTTCATGATACCGGAATCACCCGTCTCTGGCCCAACATCTGTCTGGTTTCTGTCTAGCACGGGATTGGACATTGTTAGATCTTGTTCAAGCAAGCTTTCTACTAGCATTGCGAGAGGGGAAAATAAATAACTCATCAAAGTTCATGTATTCCCTTTTAGTTAGATAGCAAGCTTTTTGATAACAGAGTTTGGAGTCGACGTGGATTCCAAGATATTTATAAGAGTCGACTCTATCAACATTTTGATTATTGATTTTAAGCGGTGGATGTGATGTTGCTTTTCTTCTGAAATCACCATTTCCTTTGTTTTCTTTACATTTAATAGTAAGAAATGATCTCCACACCACTGGATAAACCAGTGTATAGTATTTAAATAAGCGTCTTCATCGAGTGGGCCAGAAATCAATCCTTGCATCATAGTATCATCTGCAAACTTTATCAAGGGGAAATTTTGCATGTTTACTGTTGCACTGGCTTGTATAGGTAGTAAAAAAGGGCAGATGACAACAGGCAGCCCTGGGGCGCGCGTGTATTGGTGGAAATGTTCATGACATGTAATAATGTGTGTTGGTACCCTTGTGGCTGTTACTTGCCGTTGATAGTAGTTTATTGCTTACTATTGTATGTAAATGTATAAATTCCACTGTACTGGGCAGCAAGGAGCTGAGAGAGTGAATGACAATGCGTTGTTTTTTTGTTTGTTTTCAAAGTCATTTTCATGATTTATCCGTATATTTTGAACTGATCATCAGGCCTACAATAAACTTGAATTTGAATTTGAATTTTGTATTCCTTGTGTCAGGGGCCAAATAGTCTGAATAAAAGGCAATATCCTTTAATCGGTTTACACAAACAATCACATTCTTCCACTGAAATGAGGTTTTGTTCTACCACATTTTATCTCTGGAAAGATATATGTCGCGATGTGGGTTAGATGGGGAGAATTCGACTGACACTCTTTCGAGGTCCGCTCCCACAATCGACGAACACAAAAAAATACTTGCACTCTAAAAACTAAATAAATCAATTGCTTTGATTTTTAGCAGAACTGTAGGGCAGTTTAATTACAGGAATGAATGTAACAAATATAATTATAAATATAAATATCAATTCAAAGGCAACTGAATCTAACTAATGAAACTACAGCTTTCTATAAAGACTAACTTATTCACTCTAACTACTTGCAGGTCATATGAGTTAGATGCCAAATAGAATCCGCGCACGTGGCGACGGATATAACAGTTTAAATTCTATTCATTCAATGAGACATGTTATGATATGGACATTTCCTCTAGACACGAAGAAGTAGAACGGTTCACTTTCATCATTACAAATTAGTATGGACTCTCACCATGCGGCCCTCACTGGGAGTGAGAGCGCTGGATGTAAACGCTGTGGGTTTATATCAAACCAAGTAGCTTAGGCTCTGGAGCTTTAACTCATGGCGCTCCTCACAATATGGACTGCTCAACTGCGTCTCTTATGTCTCTCATCTGGCTGAGGACTATCGCCGTCCACCTCGTAAATGGATTGTCTACATGTGGCATCTATCTAAGCTCTGCACGGGTTTAAATACTAAAGCTATGTCTCGACCTTCCGTCCAGATTCATACATTTGATTGGTGCAACAACCTCTAGCTCAGCTGCCGAACCGAGTTATTTTAAGTAACAGCCCTACGCAACGACCTTGGGTCGACATCAAAGGTCGAATCACTCAAGACAATAAAATGTAATTTTATAGCAATAAATTTTTAACATGTTCAAAACCCCGAGCTTTTACTCTGGATCACGGATTTTCTGTACGTTAACAGACGTCTCAATAACATTTAATTCCTACTCACCCCTTCCCTCTCTACTAAACCTAGTTCAAAACACGAGATATAAAAAGTGCTCAGTCATGCACACCTACGCTGTCCGTCTATCCTTCCCCACACCTTCTGTCTATCTATTAGGAAAAAAACTGTTCAAAACAAATTGTTTACGAGACCAAGTTATGCTGGCTCGCACAATAATTACGTTTGTAAGAATTACTCACTGCTCTCTCACAAAAATTTACTCAGTGGAAACATTTATGAATCAAATCTGTTCTTGACAATATATAATTATCCTTATCTTTTCTTGAGTGAACAAGTCAGAACCAGATTAAATGTGTATTTAGGTCTTTACTATAGGAAGTTTCCCTGCCATTGGCATTTACACCTCACTTTTTTTTAAAATTCTTCTTGTTCTTGTTTCTGTGTGTTTTTTGGGGCAAAGATTCGTTTTTTAGAATTTTGCTCAGGCAGCGAGGCCTTGTTCGGCCTGCTCTTCTCGACTTTTAACGGCCAAGGTATCTTTAAGGTGTCCAACGTGCGCAATGGATCTCCGAGTTTTTCTTCAGTATCCACAATAAAATTAACTTTATTGATTTTGCTTGCTAGGTCATACAGAGAATTATGAGACGGCTATAAAGTATTGTGGGAGATTGCAAAGGAGAGTGTCAAGTTCCACTGGTCACCAGCATTTTGGAGGAAATAGACAAATCAGTTTATTTCTCCAGCCAATGACAGTTTATTCAACCGAAGTGGGCACGAAGATCAATTTTTACTCTACATCTTAGCTTTACACTGTTTCCAATGCTTATGTTCTAGTTCCACGAAAAAGGGAAATGAATTTCTCCCGATATTTTGAACTCATCTTCAAATACATAAAAGCATTGACAGATGAGTTTATACTTTGGGATGTCATGGCAAGTGTCCCTAAGGTGTAGCGAATCTCATTATTCGTCCAGAACGTGTTTCCTAAAAACCTCTCTATCATGTAAACGGTAAGTGAAATATTTGCAGGGGCGCAGAAAGTAATAAATATAATACAGATAGAAACCACCATTTTGGACACGCTCAGACTTCTCATAGCCGCAGTGGATGTTTGTGTGGTTGTTTTGAGTCTCCATTGGGTATTCATTCTGAGTTCGAGCACTGTCAAAATGGTCAAAAATACCACTGACAAGTATGCAAAACTATTCAGTACATTAGAAATGATCTGAACTGTGTACTTAAGACCAGACGTCGTAGTGTCCATTTTGTTTTTGAACATGAGTACTTGTTGTTGAAGCAAGATTTCTACCACCCTTATGAGAGGAGAAATGCTCGTCAGGGTGTAGATGGCCACTATTACCATGAACCTTCGTCGAGTTGTCAGAGCTACTTTAATCTGGAAAAAGACACAAATTGAAAGGAAAAATTGTACCAGAAATGTACTTGTTTAAATATGAATTTTGAATAGACGTAAATAATAGAAAAAGAAAAAGAAAAAGATAAACAAACAAACAAAAAATCTGTAGTATACGTAATAAAACTGAGCAGCAAATGTTCTTTCTTAGTTAAAAAAAAAAAAATTCTTAAAATCAGATGGAAGAAATCAAAGTCCTGCTTTTCACCAATAATTCAAACTGTTTTCTTTTCTAGTGCAAACTGTCACATTCTCCCACAAAATTCTCACTTTGGGAACCTTTTAAGTTAATTTTAAGGTTTTTTTTCAGTAGTGAATAATTTATTTAGCCTTTGCTTAAACGAAGTAGATTTCTCGTTACATGAATTGTTTTCATATATTAATTTCTAACTGAACACATTGGAAATCATGACCCGTTTTACTTTTTTTTCCCTTCCCTCGTCTTCTAAGAGGTCCCTGATGCAAGCCAAAATTCCAGCTGGACTCGAGATGGAGCCATGCGGGAAAACGACTGTTGACGATTGCTGGGCGGGTTTCTTAGCTAATAGGCCTATCAGATTTAGGACAGTAAGCGACTGATAACCAGAATGACGACAACAGTAATGATGGAGGAAGCTGTAAAATACTGTAGGAAGAAACTACAAAAATACCAGAGCCTTTATTAAAGAAATATGTATTTAAATTTCTTTCACAGCAGCAATTTTTAATGCGTTAAAGACTGCAACTCCCCAACCCCACAGACACTTATGAACATTCATCATCTTCAAAAACAGCCACATTCTTGTGGCCGTACCGTGTAAAAGCGTAATGTACTACCACAGCCAGTGTTGACATTATGGAACGGGGTGTCGTTCGGCCGGCCGATTTGTCTGTTTTGCACTTTTTCTGAACGCTGTAACAGAACGATTGTTCCTTCAATCAGTCCGAAATTCACACGGGGCACTCATTAATACATGTTCTAAGTGCATGCTTAATTTTATGAATGTAAGTTTCATAGAAACTGATGTGCCAAGACTCAAAGTATCCGTGTTGAAGCTTTTCCTGCGTTCCACTGCATGTTGTGCAAATAGTAGGATTTGAAAACTATTTCTTGTTGCGTTCCTTTTCAATGAATTTGTTTATAATTCCGTGTATGCATTAAAAAGTGGTTGGTGACATCTGGTTTTAAATTTAAAGACAGTGTCTTTACCCTGAATGTGGATATTAACGTTTAAAGAGGGATAAAAAAAAATCCGCTTTGTTACGCTCTGGCCGTTTTTATCTCCGCCATTTTATGCATGTCTCATTTGGCCAGACCGTACTAGAGCGTATCGCCACTATAGCCTCCCCGCCCGTGAAGACTGTGCGAGTGCTCGGGCAGCCTGTAGGCTTAATGGTGACACATCGGGGTGTAACATTTCTTAAATCTTACCATACAGATTCTGTTTGGAGGAGAGATTTGTAAAGTGCCAGCATTTTTCAATGTCATCATCGCTGATGATCATAGCCATGTGAATGTCTCTGTGATGACCACATGCACAGTCAGTCATGGACAGATTGTCACTGATGACAGGATCTTTGAAGTAGTTGTAGTCTCTTCTTAGTTCTTCCTAATTCTATTGATGTGAGGATTTGAAGCGACTGAGCGAGATAGTCAGAACCAATCAGTGCAATGGAAACAGCATTGAAGAGACAATTTCCATCTCCTACCGTTGCCAGGGGGTCGACGTTCGGAAAAGGATGCTGGAATGATCTTCTGTTCTTCACTGTCAGTAGGCAATAGTTCGTATCGTGGTACATGTACTGCGCTTGTAAGTGTTGTCTGGAGGAGGTGACTATAGTTTCTTCTGAGCTGCACCGTCACATTTTCTTGTTTTGTTGACAGCGCTTCCCTCAGGGTGTCAAGATCGGTTGGTGTTATCTGGAGAAACAGTGCATACATTGTTATTACTCGTGATGGTAGCAGAAATGAATTACGTAGGTCCTCTCTCTCCCACTTACTCACCAACTCACTCACTCACTCATTCACTCACTCAATCATGCAGTTACTTGCACATTAAACAAAACCACTAGCTAAAACACAAAGAAAAGTTGCTATGAGGCTCACAACTGAATGAAAGCAAACCTAACATGTTTGGGAATTTTGTTTGGTTACACAGTTGATAATTCATCAACACTGCTCTTGTTTTTTTTAATTACTGAATAAAAAAGAAAAAAAAAAGCAAGTCTTACCTGATGAAAACTTGGATCCATGATTCTTGCACAGGATACGCCTATCTTAAAAAAGAAGTCAAGTGATGGTAGACTTGGAACGAAAGCCCAGTCAGGCCGCACCGTATTTAAGCGGAAATCAACGACCGCCCGCAAAACGGCCTTTCCGTAATAAATTGCAACACAACCTTGCGGAGGAGCAGCCAGACGGTATCATAGCGTGCATTTATATGGGAAATTACGCTTTCTTACGGTACGGCTATAAACAACCGGCAGAAAAGGATTACGTTTTATTCCGGTTTGGCTAAAGTATGATACTTGTGTTACCAAACACCGACCACTTAACGACCTTTACGTTTTTTTCCGGTGCAGCTGGTCATAAAAATTTTAATGCGTTAAAGACTGCAACTCCCCAACCCCTCAGACACTTATGAACATTCATATCTCATGGCTTTATTTATCCCACTGTTCAGGTTCCAACACTGCTGATGGGGCAAGCGGGGCAGTGGAGATACGCAGTAGATTTTGAGAAGAAAGTCAGTAGATATTAATATGCACCATCTGGAATAAAGAAGTCAAGCAACTCAGTACCTTAACAATGCAGTGGGTGTGCATTATTTAAAGAACTAGTTATTTCCATCCATTAATCGCAATGTATTACCCTTTCCCGGTTAAGATGACACTGTTTTACAGTTTTGTACATCAAAAAGAAGCATAAAAGTTTGGGAACTTTCACACACAGATTTAATATCTACAGTGATTGGTCTCTCCACACACAGATAGCTAGCATTCAGTTCGATCTTCATACAAAGATAGATAAAAAAAACTTAAATTTAAGTGAGAGAGTCACACAAAATATCTAACCTTTAGTGGGGAGTCATAAATAGATATAGAACGTTAATAGGTATCATCCGACAATGACAACTACATGAACCTATGTGGGATCTCCACATTGTATAAAGATAACTAAACTTTAGTGATCTTCACACAAGAATGTGTGTTCGGTCATAAATTTCACGCCTAACTTTAAGTGGGAGCTTCACCCAAAGATAGCGCAACTTTAGTGAGATCTTCACACAAAGATACCTAACCTATAGTGAGATCTTTAGACAAAGATAATTATCTGACATTTAGTAGTAGTACTTTCACACAATGTTATCTTACCTTCAATGGTATCTTCACACAAAGATATCTCTCCAATGCTGCAAAAGCCGTGATCCAACTAGACACACAGCTAGACCAAAAGAAAAGAGAGCCCACCAGCCAAAACTGAATTTTGTACAGGACACGTTGAGTTTCTGTAGGGTAAAACAGCGGGCAGAAGGTAAAGGTCTGCATATTCGCCAGAACTAAGATCAAATCTGGAATGGCCAAAGTCAGAAATGTCATATTCATTGAGTCATATACGCCCATTTTGATAAACACAACGATGTTGATGATATTGGTGACGATCCCAGTCAGTGAGACTAAAGGCGTGAAAACCAAAGTATTGACGAGAGTAAGACGTGAGAGAAATTCGTTGATAACTGTTGTGCTCAACACGGTGGTGACTGTGCTTTGACAGCCTGAGATATTTGAATTGACACAAGTGCTATTAAAGGCGGGCATTTTTCTCTGAGTTAACAATTTTCTTAATTGAACTTATTATAGAATGACTTGTTGAATTACGCGGCAAAATGGCTGATATGAAGTGTCCAATGAGGTAAGAAACAATTAAACAGAATCTTTTGCTCAGTTTCGTCAAGTTAAGTCCTTCAATCGGTATGCAAGCCAAAGTGTTGTAGTTTCTGGAAAGTGGCAGGATAGCAACGCCACACAACCCGAACGCTTTGTGCAAGCAGGCAGAAAAATTTGTGTTCCTTGGCTCTCAATATTTTGTTACTTCAAGCTAAATAATTATTTGAAATTAACATGTACTTTTCTAATGAAACCACTTTGTCAAGATATAGTGCAATGTTCAAATGCTTTTGATGCTCGACGACTCAAAAACTGACTCAAACTGCTGTAGAATTGAGATCACGACCCTCGTAGAATTAGAGAAAAAACTGTGCTTTTCAATTCAAAGATAGGCAAAGGAACGTGTTAAGAGTATGAGTGAATTCGTGGTTGTAGGTAGCGTTGACGGGCAGTCTACAATTTAAATGGTCCTGAGAATGATGACAGGAAAATTCTGGAACTATAGGATTTGGCCGCCAGCAATGGATGAAATGGTAAAATATGAGCCATTGACCCTTTTAAAATAAACTTATTGCCGCGTATTTACATAAATGACATTATTCCCGGCGAAGACGGCTTAAATCATCGCTGTTTAGTCACATTTACTCACAATTTTATTGAGTTATTGAGCTCAGCGCCCTGAAACATATGTCTAATAACCAAACGAGTACGAATAACGTTATTACTATTACTGTTGTTGTTGTTGTTGTTGTTGTTGTTGTTGTTGTTGATGTTGTTGTAGTTATTTATCATTATTATTGAGACCAACACATTAGCTTTTCTTCAGCTTTTAACACCATTCATGACTGACAAATTATTAAAGCTTACTGTTTACCTTCACAAAGCTTCACGAGTCTTCGAGTTTCTAACTGCATGTCGACCACAATATGTTAAGCTTAACTTGACACTAAAGATTATTGTAACTAATACAGGGATGCCCCAACGGTTGGATTCTTTTCCTTGTCGTATGTACAGGTTGTACCAGTGACTACAATGGCTACAACATAGAAAACATTATAATACCCTTACCATATTGGAGCTGGGAAGATAAATATGTTTAGCGAAAAGCCGTTACATTCTGAAACGTTCATGATTTCACCATATTAATCAACAAACACAAACAGTCCAAAAAGTCATGATCACATTATAATTCACACTATAGCTAATACAGTTGTGTATCATATTATCAGTGATAGTTGGAAAATCTGAATATCACTTATTGGACCATGTAATTCTAAGAATCAAAAATGTTAATGAATTCTTTGTAGAAAATTTGTACCATTTATCACATTATAGTTGGCTCATTACATTTTCTCTCCGTCAAGAAACATGCAGATCTGAGAAATAAAAAAAAAAAAATCCCTGTGCTTATTTCTCCATGTTTGCTCTTTATTTTTATTCAGAGTGTAATGTATTTTCATTCCTTTGTCTGCTGCCTTGAAAATGGCTGTCGTAATTAGCTGTACGGTCACTGAAATTTCAAATTCCAGCCTAATCAATGTTAGACTCCTAATATTGCCCCCTGGCTACAATATTGTTCATGAAGGACAGTAAATTATAGTGTTTTAGTAATTAGTATAATTAGCCTGATTTCAACTAAATTTGTTGCCCACGGGCCTTCAAGAGTCTCAACGCCCACAATCAAACATAAGTTGGTCCAGAGTGCCCAAATTTACAAGCCATCTAGATAATATTTACAACCACCATTTAATAGACAAAGTTCACACAAATTAAAGACTTTATTAAAGAGAGTGTATTATTTTCATAAACAACAGATTATTTTATGTTTTCTTCAATCTGGGGTTTGATCTTTCTCACAGTCACTGCAGCTGAGTTGCACAATGGTTTTATATTTTTCCCAGTTTTGCCATCTGTGTATTGTTGTAGAAATTCCCTATTAAATATGAAAAAATGAAAATAACATACTGAGACATCTGTAACCTCCCGTTCAAATATAATCTTAAACCTTTTTTGGGACTTTTTGACCCCCCCCCCCCCTTACACTTTTCTTACATTTGCTTCTCTCCCCCCATCCCAGGAAAATTTTAATGAGACTCATGTCAAAGTCAATGTCAAAATTGCCTTAAATTAGTCTAATTTTTTATTCCTTTTTATATTCTCACCTCACAAAAGTGTAATATTACATTGGTTCAAGACACCCCCCCCCTTTCTTACACTTTTCTTACAGGAGCTCCCCCTCCCCCCCCCCCCCCCCCACACCCCGAGGCGTAAGATTATATTTGAACGTCCCCAAAGCACAACAATTAGCCATATAAAAGTGTCATTTCGTTTCTTAAACAGACTTAAACATGGTAAACATAGTGCAGCGCCATCAACCGGGTGGAATAGACATGAACATTCAATAATATACAAACAGAATAAATAGGTTTACTAACATATATTTATTTTCTTGACATGTATCTGTAAGTCTGTATAAAGAGTAGCATGTTGTAGGCGACGTAACATAATATCAGAAATGTTTGGTTACATTTGTCTGGGTATAAACAAAAATATAAAAAACTAGATGAGCTACCGGGCATTGCCCAGAATAAACAACCATGTGACCCCCCCCCCCCCCAGTATAATAAAAGTAATAAACTACAGTCTTGCTTAAGAACTCATGAGCACCACAACATTACGCACCAAACTGAACGCTTGATACGGTTACTTTTTATGACATGCACGGTACTATATATTACGAAACAAACATGCAAATATACAGATGTTACATATTGTTGTTTTTTTTAAATACATGCTTGAAGTAAACAACAATTAATTATAGCCATCATCTTCCTTATCTCAATTGCCACATTCCTGCCAAATTTAAGGCCTGAAGAGAGTATAGTTTGGTCAGTTAGTCATGCCAAAGGTTGCAAGTTACTGAAAATAAATATATAATAGATTATGCGATAATTAAAAAAACAAACAACAGGTAAATGTGTCTGATCTCATTAAGAGATAAAGTTTGTAACAAATAATATTAAGGGAACCATAGTGCAAACTTACGCAATGGGTTTGAACAGACCTATTATTGTATTATTTCCTTCATAGGTTATACATCCCCCCTCTCATATCCTCCCCCCCCCCCCCCCCAAAGTGACTGAGAAACCATTTCTGCCGTGGATCCAGGAAGACAGGACAGTGAAGGCAGTGATACAATTTTAGTTGTTATATATATCAGTGGTTTTATACAGTTTGTGAAAGTTGTCAATACCTTTGCCAAATCAGTTTCTTGTTGTGTTGGCTTGGTCACGTCCTCACTCATCTGTGGTCTCATTTTGGATGTCAAGAAAGTTTTCTTCTGGATAGGAACTTCATGTTGTGAAAATAAATATTATATCTGACTTTTTCATTTGAACAGAATTTGAATAGCGCACTGGCAAAAGTATTCCGAAGTCATTTGATTTAATATGAAATTTTAATAGTTTTTGCATAAAAATTTGGCCAGTAATGTGTAGGAGCACTTGCACGCTGGAAACAATTAACTGTTGGTCTGAGACATGCTGGAAACTGTACGTTAACTTTTGTGGCAAACTGTTTTAGACGTTTGGACTGTATATTGAATAGATTGCAAAGTACATGAGTATACAATGATGATAGCATGTACCCTCCTGAGTAAAAAAAAATTGTCAGCACTAAGCTGAACAGTAGATCCAATTCAAGTTTTGCAAATGTCTATTGATAATAGATACTTTATATTCACACAATGCCCTTTGCTCCTACAGACACAATCATCCCACACAATGACAAATCTGAGTAATTTTGTAAGTTGACAGTTGTTGTTTTCTTTCCAAAAATAAGAGGGGGGGTGTGAGGTGGGGATTTTTCAGTTTTTTGTTAGTTAATTTTATTGTTATCTGTCTATTCTAGATGTCTACGATGTTTTGAAATGTGTGCATCTTTTTACTTCATTTCAAACAATACTGATCTGTATTTTACCCCCCCCCCCCCCGGCATTCCCACAAGTCAATTACAGGTTACCGTTGTAACAAAAACTATCATTCTGCAGGGCCAAATCCATCCTCAATCCAAGAGCCGGGGAACAGAAGGCTTTGCCCGAGTAGACCTAACATATCTTGACCTCGTGGCCTCTTGTTTGCAGTTCACGTTCCTTTACAGCATAGCGGTTCAAGCTGATTCAGATATATCTAGGGAAGGATTGCCGGATAATCCAGAAAACATTCTAAAGCCGTCTAATGGGATAAGAGTGAGAAAAGTTATTAAAATGATCAAACCTGAAAGTAATTAATATAATTATTACTAACCCCATCTCCAAGGCCATAAACGTACCTTACAAGATAACCTGACATGGTGATCCACCCAAGGATAAATGAATACGTCATGACTGTGTACCGATGAAATACTGCAATTAAATGTCTAAAATTAAGAAAGACTCAACCAGACTGCAGCAATGACAGAGATAGGGAGAGAGAGACAGACAGACAGGCAGAGAGAGAGAGAGAGGGAGGGAAGGAGAGACAGAAAAAGAGAGATGGGGAGAGAGAGAAAGAGTCTTGATTAGTGAGATGAAATCATGATTACATCTAGATCTGGCAGGATTACCATATCAGTTTCCCTTGAGTTGATGGGTGCATTTACGGACAGAGTTAAAGGCTCGAACAAGTTGGACAATAGGAGTGGGATTGGAGATAGGGCTAATAATATAATTTCTATCAAGTTTGATCATTTTACATAATATATGTAAAGCCTTTCCTACTTGGTGTTTTCTGGAGACAATCGGATTCGGTATTCCTTCCATATCTTCTGTACACGAGTAGGCTACGCTATAGATCTAGATCTGTGTATTCCCCATGGCAGAGGCCAAATGGTCTGAAAAAGGGCAGTCACTATCCTTTCGTCGGTTTTCAACAATCATGCCGCGGTGATACAGAGCATCTATGTGAGAATAGGCAATACAGGCATTTAGCTGTTGAATTTTACCCAGAAAATTATTTACATGAAATAAAATTGAAGCATTTAAGGATGGCCTTAGCAAAGATAAGATTGGGCTATCATAACTTTATGGTCGAGAGGAGAAGGTGTCAGAGGCCTAAACTGGAGCATGTTTTGGGATCGTGTGAGAATTGTAATGAATTGGAGGATGAATTTCACGTATTATCTTGCCAAAAAAAAAATCTTGGCTAGTTTTTAGACCAAGCATGTTTAAGTTCATAAATTTTCTGTCGTCGATGCACGATAGAGAACTACATTTGTTTGGACTGTTTTGCCATAAAGTACTATGCGAATACAGTAATGTGACTTGTGTTGGTGAGGTCTGAAAACTGAATTCTTCCTTGTGTGAAAATGTAAAAATTAGTGATATTTTCAATTACAGAAAATATAAATAAGGTAAGATTAGAAAAGATATAGCTTCATTATTCCATTTCCAGGAAATTTGTTGTCACAGCATCAGTAGTGGTACAACAGAAAATTAATACAATATCTAAGACCTACACGTATTTAATGAACACGACACACACGCTCATTGCTCACACAACATTACCAGCAAGTAAGAACACACACACTGTCAAAACAAACCATTAGGAAAACTGACAGCTGCATACTACATCCGGAAACAATAGATTTACTTCTTCGAATTGTGGATGGCAAAAAAGATCGTCTGTAGAGCTTTCTGTTTCTTTTTTAATATACTATTCGTCCACTTCTTTGGGATCGGACTATCTGGTGGAACCAGGAGTGGGAGCAATCATTTAGAATTGATTTTATTTTCTGTTTGCACGTATGCACAAATAACTCATCGAAGTTCATGTATTCACTGTTAGTTAGATGGCAAGCTTTTGTGATAAAAGAGTTGTTAATTTTTTTCTTGTCGTACTCCTTAGCATTTCCTCCCCAGGCTGTAATACAAAATAGTATGATACTTTGGATAACTGATTTTGTAAAACATTGGAATGGGTGTTTTATCTACATTAAATGATCTAAGTTTCCTCCAGAAATACATACGATTGTTTGCCTTTACGTGAACTTACGCCGCATGAGCGTGCCAGTCAAATTTGGAGTCGATGTAGATTCCGAGATATTTATAGGAGTCGACTCTACGAACATTTTGATTATAGATTTTAAGCGGTGGAAGCGATGTTGCATTTGTTCTGAAATCACCATTGTCTTTGTTTTCTTTATATTTAATAGTAAGAAATGATCTTCACACCAATTGATAAACCAGTGTATAGTATTTAAATAAGCGTCTTCATCGAAAGGGCCAGAAATCCTTGCATGGTGGTATCATCTGCAAACTTTATCAAAGGGATATTTGCATGTTTACTTTTGCACTGGCTTGTATAGGTAGTAAAAAAGGGCAGGTGACAACAGGCAGCCCTGGGGCGCGCCTGTATTGGTGGAAATATTAAATGACATATAATAATATGTGTTGGTACCCTTGTGGCCGTTGCTTGCCTTTAATTTAACGTACTGGGGTTAGTAATACTTTCAATTATAGTAAACTAGATGACATACCGGCCATTGCCCGGAATAAACAATCATGTGCCACCCCCCCCCCCCCTCTCTCTCTCATATAATAAAAGTAATAATCTAGGCAGAGGAGAGAGAGAGTCCTGCTTCAGAACTCATGCGCACCAGAACATTACGCACCAAACTGAACCCTTAATACGGTTACTTTTTATGACATGCACGGGACTATACATTACGAAACAAACATGCAAAAATACAGATGTTACATAGCAATAAACATTGTTATTTTTTAAAAATACATGCTTGAAGTAAACAACTTTTAATTATAGACATCATCTTCCTTATCTCAATTATTGCCACCTTCCTGCCAAATTTAAGGCCTGAAGAGTGTATAGTTTGGTCAGCTAGTCATGCCAAAGGTTGCAAGTTACTGAAATATATAATAGATTCACAACAGATAAAATGGAAAAAAAATCGCGGAGGGGTTGGGGATTGAAAAATGATGGCTGTTCCTGGCAATTACAGGTTGTAGTTTATTGAATACTATTGTATGTAAAAGTATAAATTGCACTGGGCAGCAAGGAGTGGAGAGGAGAATGACCGTGCGTTTTTGTTTTGTTTTGTTTTTGTTTTTTTAATCTTTTTACCTACAATAAACTTGAATTTGAAATTGAATTTTGTATTCCACGTGTCAGGGGCCAAATAGTCTGAAAAAAGGCAGCAATTATCCTTTCGTCAGTTTACACAAACAATCACATTCTTCCGCTGAAATGAGGTCTTGCTCTGCCACATTCTATCTCCATCATAATCATAAGGAAAGATATCTATCATTACGTTTTCTTGAGTGCACAAGCAAAAACCAAGATTAACAGTGTATTTAGGTCTTTATTATAGGAGTTTCCCTGCCACTGGCATTTACACCTCACTTTTTTGTTTTTATTCATCTTTTTGGGGCAAAGATTCGTTTTTTAGAATTTTGCTCACTCAGCGGGGCCTTCTTCCGCCTGCTCTTCTCGACTTTTAACTGCCAAGATATCTTTAAGGTGTCCAACGTGCACAATGGATCACCGAGTTTTTCGTCCGTATCCATAATAGAATTAACTTTATTGATTTTGCTTGCTAGTTCATACCAAAATTATGAGACATCTTTAAAGTATTGTGGGAGATTGAAATGGAGAGTGTCAAGTTTACTGTTCACCTGCATTTTGGAGGAAATGGACAAATCATTTTATTTCTCCAGCCAATGACAGTTTTCTCAACCGAAGTGGGCACGAAGATCACTTTTCACTCTGCATCTTAGCTTTACACTGCTTTCAAAACTTACATTCTAGTTCCACGAAAAAGGGAAATGAATTTCTCCCGATATTTTGAACTCATCTTCAAATACATAAAAGCATTGACAGATGAGTTTATACTTTGGGATGTCATGACAAGTGTCCCTAAGGTGTAGCGAATCTCATTATTCGTCCAGAACGTGTTTCCTAAAAACCACTCGATCATGTAAACAGTAAGTGAAATATTTGCAGGGGCGCAGAAAGTAATAAATATAATACAGATAGAAACCACCATTTTGGACACGCTCAGACTTCTCATAGCCGCAGTGGATGTTTGTGTGGTTGTTTTGAGTCTCCATTGGGTATTCATTCTGAGTTCGAGCACTGTCAAAATGGTCAAAAATACCACTGACAAGTACGCAAAATTATTCAGTACATTAGAAATGGTCTGAGCTGTGTACATAATACCAGACGTCTTTGGCCCAGTGTCCCTTTGGTTTTTGCTCAGCACGGGATTGAACATAGGTACTTGTTGCTGAAGCAAGGTCTCTACAACCATTATGAGAAGAGAAATGCTCGCCAGGGTGTAGATGGCCACTATTACCATGAACCTTCGCCGAGTTGTCAGTGCTACTTTAATCTGGAAAAAGAGATAAATTGAAAGGTAAAATTATACCAGAAATGTACTTGTTTAAACATAAGTTGTGAATAGACGAAAAAATGAATCCAAAACATCCTTAAATAATAGAAAAAAAAATAAACAGACAAACAAAAAAACAAAAAACCCTAAGTTTACGTAATAAAACTGAGCAGCAAATAGCCTTTTCCTAGTTAATTTTTTTTCTAAAACTCCGATAGAAGAAATGAAAGTCCTGCTTTTCACCAATAATTCTGACTTTTTTCTTTTCTATTGCAAAACTATCACATTCTCCGACAAAATTCTCACTCTGGGCAAACTTTTAAGTTAATTTTTATGGTTGTAAGACACAAATAAACGTCCTCTGCTCCGTGTGTCGCTCGGTACTGAATAATTTATTTAGGCTTAGCGTGACGTCAAGCGAAGTAGATTTCTCGTTACATGTATTGTCTTCATGTATTAATTTCTAATTAAACACAATCGAAATCATGACCCGTTTTACTTTTCTTTTTTTTCCCATCCTCTCGTCTTTAATAGGCCCCTGATCCAAATCAAAATTTTATCTGAACTCGAGATGGAGCCATGTGGGAAAACAGTGTGTTGTCTGTTGACTATTACTGGGCGGGTTTCTCAGCTAGTAGGTCTATCAGATTTATGACAGTAAGCGACAGGTAACTACATTGATGACAACAATAAGGATGGAGGAAGCTGGGAGATATTGTAGGAAGAAACAACAGAAATAACAGAACTCTTATTATAGAAATATTTATTTGAATTTCTTCTGCAACAGTAGTTTTCAATCCTTTAAAGACTGCCCCTCCTTATCCCGCACATACACAAGAACATTCATATCTCATATCTTTATTTATTCCACTGCTTAGGTTCCAGCAACGTTGATGGGGCAATCGGGGTATTGGAGATAAGCAGTAAATCTCAAAATCTGGAATAAAAGTCAGGCAGCTCAGTACTTTAACAAGGCATTGGAAGTGCATTATTTAACGGACGGGTTATTTCCCTCCATTAATCGCAATTTATCACCCTTTCCCGGTTAAGATGACACTGTGTTACTATACAGTTTTGTACATCAAAAAGGAGCATTTATTTAGGAACTTTCACACACAGATTTAATATCTACAGTGGTTGGTCTCTCCACACACAGACATCTGGCATTCAGTTCATCTTCATACAAAGATAAATAAAAACTTAAATTTAAGTGAGAGAGTCACACAAAAATATTATCTAACCTTAAGTGGGGTGTCATACATAGATATAGAACGTTAAACGGTATCTTCCCACAATGTGATTATAATTACATAGACCTAAGTGGGATCTTCACACAAAGATAACTAAACTTTAGTGATCTTCACACAAAGATAACTAAACTTTAGTGATCTTCACACAAAGATAACTAAACTTTAGTGATCTTCACACAAAGATAACTAAACTTTAGTGATCTTCACACAAAGATAACTAAACTTTAGTGATCTTCACACAAAGATAACTAAACTTCAGTGATCTTCACACAAAGATGTGTGTTCTGTCATAAATTTCACACCTAATTTTAAGTGGGATCTTTACTCAAAGATAGCTCAACTTCAGTGAGATCTTCAGGCAAGATGACCATCTAAATTTACGTAGTCTTTTTGCAGAAAAATAAATATCCACTTCGAATGGGACTTTCACAAAAAGATATTTAACCGTGGTGGTGTTTGCACATATAAATGTTTATCGTTGGTGGTAGATTGACACAAGCATGATTATCTAACTCTTAGCGGCTCTTCACACAAAGATATAATTATCTAACATTTAGTGGTGTATTCACAGAAAGACACCTAATCTATAGTTAGATCTTCCCACAAAGATAATATTCTGACATTTAGTAGTAGTATTTTCACACAATGTTATCTTACCTTCAATGGTATCTTCACACAAAGATATCTCTCCAATGCTGCAAAAGCCGTGATCCAACTAGACACACAGCTAGACCAAAGGAAAAGAGAGCGCACCAGCCACATCGGAATGTTGAAAAGGACACTTTGAGTTTCTGTAGGGTAAAACAGCGGGCAGAAGGTAAAGATCTGAATATTCGCTAGAACTAAGATCAGACCTGAAATGGCCAAACTCAGAAATGTCATATTCATTGAGTCATATACGCCCAGTTTGATAAACACAACGATGTTGGTGATATTGGTGACGATCCCAGTCAGTGAGACTAAAGGCGTCAGGACCAAAGTATTGACGAGCGTGAGACCTGAGAGAAATTCGTTGATAACTGTTGCACTCGACATGTGGATGTCTGTGTCCTGACATCCAGAGATACTTGAATTGACATAAGTGCTATTAAAAACAACCATTTTTCACTGAATCACGATGAATTACCTTTTGATAGTATGGACTGTGAATGAACCTCATTAAGGAATAGTTGTTAATGTTACACGGGTTGACGTGGCAAAAAGTAATTGTTACGAAGTTGCAAGCCAAATGAGAAATATTTTAACTTCGACAAATAAAGTCTTCCGTGGGCAGGCAAGCCCAATGGATTGGTGGAAAAAAGCAATATGATGATTTCATACAACCCAAACGCTTGTTGCAAGCGTCGACTGAAATTCGATTTCGTGAACTGTTAATATATGGCTGTGGCGAACCAAATTGGTTGCAATTGCCATGGATTTTCTCCTAAGGGCGGAGAAATTTAAAATTGTCCACTCTTAAGCCAGTTAAAACTAAGCCCAAAGCTGACCACGTTGTCGAGATTAGCACAAAATCCATGTTCAACTGCTCTTCACTGGTTTTAAACTTTTACTCCAGTTCTTACCTTCCATCCATTTTGTCATTTTCCAGATCGAGATCAGAGGTCAATAGATACTTTCTCCAAACTGATTAAACTGAAGTTTCAGTCCAAAAAGCCAAAGATTCGAACACCTTTCCAAACTTGAGATCTCTGGAAACTATTGGCTACGCCACAAGCAGTGGACTTCACCAAGGGACTCGTGAGTTAGAAAATACTTTGTGCTTAAAGAAGCCCTCGAAGTCAATGACTTTATTTCAGACAGGAAAATGTAGCCATAAATGAATGAGCATTTGGTACTCTCTGTAATGGTGGACCTTTTATAATGTCACACCGGCCCTTGTAGCCGTCAAGTAGTGTAAAGAAAGAGTGTTTCCATGTGTACGGAAACGGTTCTTCCCTATACATGAAAATATTCTTTCTATTTCCCTTCTTGAGGGGTTTTTGACGTTTCCGTTGCCACTTCCGTGACCGTACACATGAAAACACGGCTCGTTACAGAACAATTTAGGAAGATTTGAAGAGCCCTGATATTGCCCTGAAGGTATAATTTTCATACTGAATGGGAAACAATGAGAAAACAACTTAGTTATGTTCAACTGGATTACAGAAGACTTTGACAAAACTCAAAATAATTAGAAATAAGATAGGTCCTGCCGAGTGCCTGGGAAGAAAGGTCTTGATACTGGCATCAAGTATTGGGTAGCATCAATTGAATGGGCTCTTGTAATGTTTTCTAAATTTAATGTCGGGGGAAGTCACTGTCGGTTGTTTGTGGGCGCAGATCAGTCGTTGGAAAAGGGTTGGGGAGGGGGGGCAGAGGAGGAAGAGAAGGGGGAATCATCTTCTTTTCCATTTCTACAATCTTACATGACATTTTCTGCACGAGTTGGTTGGTTTTGACTACTTCTTGTATCTGCATGTCGAATTTTCTGTTTATTTCAGTCAGTCTGCCTTCCTGTAAAGACAGGCTGTCCAAAAGCTGGCCCCCAAACGTTTCCTACCTTGCTGATTTCCGTTGGAATTTTTGCTATAGCTTCAGTTGCGCCAGGCAACTGCAGCTTCATGTTCTTAAGGTCTTTTGCCCTTCTTCTGCATCTGGTCCACCACTTTCTCTCATTCTTTTACTATTCCTGCTACCCGCATACTTGACAGCTGCCTCCGTTTCAAATACGTACATCTTCACTTGAGGCATTATTTACATTTTTCATACTTTCCATGGAAATTATTTATATGTTCTTGCAGTCATACAAAGTCTAGAGACAGATAAAATAGAAAGGTAGAGGATAGGTGGACCCCGGGGTCTACCTATCTGTATAAGATAGGTGGACCCCGGGGTGTACCTAGCGAAATAAATAGGTTTAAGGATAGGTGGACCCCGGGATGGGTTCATTGTAGTGAAATGTTTTAGGATAGTAGTTCTTAAAAGTAGTGTGTTCCGTAAGAGTGATGTTCCAAAAAGAAAAATTCTGTTGTAATTCAGCAACACATTCCGGTCATGAGTACTTATCTGGTGGTACCAGAAACTTGGCATTCAAGTCCACTCACTCAACCGTTACACCACGGAGGTATGATCTCAGCCAATGTAGGCCCACTTGTGTGTACATCGATCGCCAGTAGCTACCACAGCCCCTTTTCGCCTGATTAGTCAATCTGACTACCACCCATTGATACAAACTGACTAGACCCTCACGCCCCCCAGGTCCAACAAAACATATAGATCTAGATCTATCAACATCCATGCCGCCATTCGAATGTTTGTTTTCTTACCCTAGCCTAACTTGGCGATGAAAGACAGCTTTTCATTGGTCCGGGGTCCACCTATCCTAAAACGCCTATATTTCGCTAGGTACACCCCGGGGTCCACCTATCCACTTTGAAATATAATTCAACTGCTTCTGGATGAATACTTTTAACATTGGCACTTGAAAATGAATGCTTGAACACTTGGCAGTTTTTCCTTTTTCACAAATTCACTGACAAAATCCTTAGTTTATTGACAAATTCTTCTCAATTCCAAAAGTTTCACTTCAAAAAAATATACCTTGATATTCTCCACACCTTCATGAATCGTCGTATACAAATATCACTAGTTTAGTCCAACGGAATTTCCACTTGACAAGTCCAAAAAGGAGCCAGAGAAAATGACCGACCATCAACACAAAAACATAAAACGGAGACGACATCGCATGGTTCATGTCTTAACATTAGACAGATCAGCAAACAGACAGACAGTTAGATAGATAGATAGATAGATAGATAGATAGATAGATAGATAGATAGATAGATAGATAGATAGATAGATAGATAGATAGATAGATAGATAGATAGATAGATAGATAGATAGATAGATAGATAGATAGATAGATAGATAGATAGATAGATAGATAGATAGATAGATAGATAGATAGATAGACAGACAGACAGACAGATAGATAGATAGATAGATAGATAGATAGATAGATAGATAGATAGATAGATAGATAGATAGATAGATAGATAGATAGATAGATAGACAGATAGATAGATAGATAGACAGATAGATAGATAGATAGATAGACAGATAGATTGATAGATAGATAGATAGATAGATAGATAGATAGATAGATAGATAGATAGATAGATAGATAGACAGATAGATAGATAGATAGATAGATAGACAGATAGATAGATAGATAGATAGATAGATAGATAGATAGATAGATAGATAGATAGATAGATAGATAGATAGATAGATAGACAGACACAGACAGACAGGCGGACAGACAGACAGACAGACAGAGAAAGATAGATAGATAGATAGATAGATAGATAGATAGATAGATAGATAGATAGATAGATAGATAGATAGATAGATAGATAGATAGATAGATAGACAGATAGATAGATAGATAGATAGATAGATAGATAGATAGATAGATAGATAGATAGATAGATAGATAGATATAGATAGATAGATAGATAGATGGATAAATGGATGGATGGATGGATAGATAGATAGATAGATAGATAGATAGATAGATAGATAGATAGATAGATAGATAGATAGATAGATAGATAGATAGATAGATAGATAGATAGATAGATAGATAGATAGATAGATAGATAGATAGATTCGCCTACAAAAATAACCACAACAAACTTAGTGATTATGTTTTCTTCAATCTGGGGTTTGATTTCTCTCAAGGTCACTGTAGTTGAGTTGCAAAATAATTTTATATTTTTCCCCAAGTTTTGCCATCTGTGTATTGTTGTAGAAATTCCCCATTAATCAAGATGGTTTTCCTAGGCAATTATTTCAATCGGTAGGACATCTTTCCAATTCCTTAATTATTAAACTTTACTGAAACAGTGGAATCAAAATTCGGACAATGAATAAATATTGGTTTCCTTTTATTAGTTCTTGTTCATCAACAACAACAGTAGTATATGTTTTACTTGTCTCTATTTAAGACATTTTTCTGCGACTGAAGCTATTAAATATGAAACAATAAAAAATACATAACATACTGACACAGTCATCTTCTGTAAATCTCCGATTTCTACAAAGTACAACAATTAGCCACATAAAAGTGTCACTTGATTTCTTAAACAGATTTAAACATGGAAAAAATAGTCCAGTGCCATCAACGGTGTGGAATAGACATGAACAATCAATACACAAACAGCATAAATTGGATTAGTGACATCACATTTATTTTCTTAACACGTGTGTATCAACAAGGCTCTACAAAGAGTACCATGTTGTTGGGGATGTAACATAGTATCAGAAATGCTTGGTTACATCTGTCTAAGTATGAAAAAAAATACTAACATAATTAAATTTTAATAACACAGGAAAACGTGTCATGAAGTTTGTAACGAATAATATTAGGTGAACCATAATGCAAACTTATGCAATGGGTTTGAACAGACCTATTACTTTATGGGTAAGTTTTAACAAGGCATTTGTATTATTTCCTTCATAGGTTCTGCACCAAATAGTCTGAAAAAAGGCAATAGTTATCCTTTCGTCGGTTTACGCAAACAATAACATTCTTCCACTGAAATGGGGTTTTGTTCTGCCACATTCTATCTCTATCATAATCATTAGGAAAGACATCTATAGTTATGTTTTCTCGAGTGCACAAGTAAGAACCAAATTAGTTGTGTTTGGGTCTTTAGACTAGTAAGTTCGCTGCTATTGGCATTTACACCTCACTTTTCCTGTTTTTATTCTTCTTGTTCTTGTTTCTGTGTGGTTTTTGGGGTAGAGATTTGTTTTTTAGAATTTTGTCCACGCAGCGGGGCCTTGTTCGGCCTGCTTTTCTCGACTTTTAACTGCCAAAGTATCTTTAAGGTGTCCAACCTGCACAATGCATCTCCGACTTTTTTGTCGTATCCATAATAAATTTAACTTTATTGATTTTGCTTGCTGGTTCTTACAAAGAATTATGAGACAGCTATAAAGTATTGTGGGAGATTGCAATGGGGTGTGCTAAGTTCACTGTTCACCTGCATTTTGGAAGAAATAGACAAATCAGTTTATTTCTCCAGCCAATGACAGTTTTCTCAACCGAAGTGGACAAGGAGATCACTTTTTACTCTATATCTTAGCTTTACACTGCTTTCCAATGCTTATGTTCTAGTTCCACGAAAAAGGGAAATGAATTTCTTCCGATATTTTGAACTCATCTTCAAATACATAAAAGCATTGACAGATGAGTTTATACTTTGGGATATCAGCACTAGTATCCCTAAGGTGTAGCGATTCTCACCATTCTCCAAGGATGTGTTTCTTGATAACAAATCAACCATGAAAACGGTAGGTGAAATATTTGCAGGGGCGCAGAAAGTGATCATATAATAATGGAGCTTGGGCCCAACTTTGTTCCCGCAAAGGCTTTTTTACTACGCAACGTAGAGAAATGAAACTTGGCACATGTGTGTAAAATTTATTAAGCCTGTACGTGTCGAGCTCATTTTTTCCGGAAATTCTTTACTTTTCCCAGAAATTCAGTTATAATTATCAGTTATCAATTCATGATTGCGAATACGACGTGATAATGTACTTCCGTCAATTTCGTCATTTCCGCCTCTTACCGGAAATGTAAACTAGAGTTCACGATCCAGCCAAGCCAAGAAAACTTTGATACCGAGTATATTGTTATACAGATGAGATGAGTGCCATTCATTCATACCAAGAAAACTGTGTAGAAATATTTAGAGTGTGCTTCAAGCTCGGAAGGAAATATTTTTTATTATAGACTAGATCTCGGAATGTCAGTCATGCCAAGAAAACTTTGTCGAAAGGCTAGATCAAGGCCTCTCACGCCTCGGGGGACAAACTAGAGCTAATGCTCAAAGTAGTCAAAGAAAGGAAAATGTAGATCTAATAATAATATTTTAAAAAACCACGTGATTTTTAATAAGACCTACTGCCGCTCACACAGCTCGGGTTTGCGTGACATTTTACATGTGCCCTCCCTTCGACCCCCAAAAGGTTCTTTTTCAGATTTGGAGTCTTGAAAAGGTGAGGAAGTATTTTTTTGAGTTTGGGGTTGCTTTATGCCGCTAATTGACTACCTCCGATTCTTCATTTTTACGAACACATGGACCCATGAAAAATTCTCGGTGCGCACTACTGTGCACTGCATACTACTGTGATACTATCCTATCTATCTATTGATCGCCGATTTTATGTGGATGACCCAAAGTGTCTCGACATCAATGTCTTTGTGCTGATTCCTTTCGGTCTGGACTGGTGAGCTTTGTTTTTTACCATTCGAAGAATGGGACAGTTACTAGTAAACACAATACAGATAACAATCACCCTTCTGGACACACCCAGACTTCTCATAGCCGCAGTGGATGTTTGTGTGGTTGCCCTGAGCCTCCATTGGGTCTTCATTCTGAGTTCGAGCACTGTCAAAATGGTCAAAAGTACCACCGACAAGTATGCAAAAGTATTCAGTACATTAGAAATGGTCGGAACTGTGTACATTAGACCAGACGTCTTAGGCCCAGTGTCCGTTTGGTTTTTGTCTAGGACGGAATGGAAAATGAGTACTTGTTGAAGCAATGTCTCTACCACCCTTATGAGAGGAGAAATGCTCGTCAGGGCGTAGATGGCCATTATTACCATGAACCTTCGTCGAGTTGTCAGCGCTACTTTAATCTGGAAAAAGACACAAATTGAAATGAAAAATTGTTCCCGAAATGTACTTCTTTAAATATAAATTGTGATAAACAAAAAAATGTATCCAATACATCCTTAAATAATAGAAGAAAAAAAGGTAAACAAACAAACAAAAAATATGTAGTATACGTAATAAAACTAAGCAGCAAATGTCCTTTCTTAATTTAAAATTTTTCTAAAAATCAGATGGAAGAAATGAAAGTCCTGCTTTTCACCAATAATTCAAACTGTTTTCTTTTCTATCGCAAAACTATCACATTCTCCGACAAAATTCTCACTCTGGGCAAACTTTTCAGTTAATTTTATGGTTTTAAGACAGAAATGAATGTCCTCTGCTCCATGGGACGCTCAATACTGTCTTATTTCTCGTTACATGAATTGTCTTCGTATATCAATTTCTAACTACACCTACTCAAAATCATGATACGTTTTGCTTTTTTTTCCCCTCCCCTCGCCTTTTTAGGGGTCCCTGTGGCAAGCCAATATTTTATCTAAAGTCGAGATGGAGCCATGTGGGAAAACAGTGTGGTGACTGTTGACGATTGCTGAGCGGTTTTCTTAGCTAATAGGCCTATCAGATTTATGACAGTTAGCGACTGATAACCAGACTGATCACAATAGTAATGATGGAGGAAGCTGAGAGATACTGTAGGAAGAAACTACAAAAACCTTTAATATAGAAATATTTACTTAAATTTCTTCCTTTATAGCCTGCCTCTCTCCATCCCGCAGACACTTATTAACATTCATGGCTTTATTTATCCCACTGTTCAGGTTCCAGCAACGCTGATGGGGCAACCGGGGTATTAGACATAAGCAGTAGATTTTGTCAAGAAAGTCAGTAGATGTTAATATGCACCCACGGACTAATAAAATACCCAGACTGGATGATCCCATTGTGTGACGCCACAAAACAGCGAAAGGTCCGCCATTTTAGGTTTACGGTTGCGACCGACACTTTAGCATAGCTATAATGAGGCGGTCGCTAAAAGTCCATACGGTCATCATTTATAACAATTTTTTAAAAAGGCAGATGTAGACAATAAAATGAAAGGACGGGCAAGTTAATGCATTTTTAATTCATGTACAACCAATCTTGACAAATAAACAGAAATTTCTAATGCAGATAGAAATAGAATCGGAATTTCTCGAGCGGTGGCCATGTCGGTTATACGGTCGCCGCTCGGGAAATTCCCTAAAAAACGACACAGCCCGAAGCTCGTATTTCCAGTCTGGTTAATTTATTAATCTGTGTATGCACCATCTGGAATAAAGAAGTCAAGCAACTCAGTACTTTAACAATGCAATGGGTGCACATTATTTAAAGGACTAGTTATTTCCATCCATTAATCGCAATGTATTACCCTTTCCCGGTTAAGATGACACTCTTTTACAGTTTTGTACATCAAAAAGAAGCATTTGGGAACTTTCACACACAGATTTAATATCTACAGTAGGTCTCTCCACACACAGGTATCCAGCATTCAGTTCGATCTTCATACAAAGATAAATAAAAACTTAAAATTAAGTGAGAAAGTCATACAAATTATCTGACCTTTAGTAGGGTGTCATACATAACTATAGAACATTCAAAGGTATCTCCCCACAATGATAATTACATAAACCTATGTGGGCTCTCCATATAAAGATAACTAAACTTTAGTGATCTTCACACAAAGATGTGTGTTCTGTCATAAATTTCACACACAACTTTAAGTGGGATCTTCACACAAAGATAGCTCAACTTTGGTGAGATCTTCACACAAGATGGCTATCTAGATTTAACTAGTCTTTTTTGCAGAAAAATAAATATCTAATTTCGAGTGGGATATTTCTTACAAAACGATATTTAACGTTGGTGGTATTTCCACATACAAATATTTATCTTTGTGGTATTTTTACCCACAGATGATTTTTCCAACTTGTAGTGGGTCTTCACACAGAGATATAATTATCTAATATTTAGTGGTATATTCACACAAAGATACCTAACCTGTAGGGAGATTTTTACACAAAGATAATTATCTGAAATTTAGTAGTAGTATTTTCACAGTGTTATCTTATCTTCAAGGGTATCCTCACACAAAGATATCGCTCCAATGCTGCAAAAGCCGTGATCCAACTAGACACACAGCTAGACCAAATGAAAAGAGCGCGCCAGCCAAACCTGAATTTTGTACAGGACAAGTTGAGTTTCCGTAGGGTAAAACAGCGGGCAGAAGGTAAAGATCTGAATATTCGCTAGATCTAAGATCAGACCTGAAATGGCCAAACTCAGAAATGTCATATTCATTGAGTCAAACACGCCCAGTTTGATAAAAACAACAATGTTGATGATATTGGTGAGGATTCCGGTCAGTGAGATCAGAGGATTGATGACTAGAATATTGATGAATGTAAGACGTGAGAGAAATTCGTTATAACTGTTGTACTCAACATGGGGGTGACTGTGTCTTGACATCCAAAGGTACTTGAAGAACTGACACAAGTACAATTAAAAAACGGTCATTTTCACTGAATTAACAATTACTTTTTTTTAATCGACCTTATTCAAGAATGACTTGTTAAATTACAAGTGGCAAAAACAGCTGATATGAAGTGGTCAGTGGCATAGGAAATGTTTAACCAACATCTTTGGCTCAGTTTCGTTAAATAAAGTCTTTCGTTGACATGCAAGCCAAAATGTTCTGGTAAGTTGAAAGTGGAAGGATAGCAACGACATACAACCCGAACGTTGTGTGCAAGCAGCAAATAAATTTGTGTTCCTGAATTGTTAGATTTAGATATGGCAAGCCAAGTGATTATTTGAAATTAATATCTATTTTTTATAATGAAACTGACAATTTCTTGTAATGCACAAGAGTTTGAAATTTTCCACTTATTTAACGTAAGACTAAGCGCAGTGTTGACCACTTTGTCAAGATATAGTGCGATAACAATGTCCAAAGTAATGCTTTTGATGTTCGACCACTCAAAACTGTGATATGCTTGAGATCATGACACTCGTAGAATTTTTTTAAAAAGGTGATTTTCAGAGCAAAGATAGGGAAAGAAAAGTGTCCAAACTGTTAGTGAAATCGTTAGAGCATGGTTGTCTACAATTTAAATAGTCCTGAGAATGGTGACAAAAAAAAAAATCCCGAACTATAGGATTTGGCCGCCAGCAATAGAGGAATAATGGAAAATGATACCGTAACGACCATTTTAAAATCAACTTACTGCCGTACAAATATTTACGGGTGAAGATGGAGAAAATATCTCTGTTTAGATATGTTTACTCTCAATTTTACTGACTTATTTAGCTGAGCGCATTGAAGAAAATAAGCCTAATAAGAAAAAGCGTGGACTCTACGTTGTCTAGATTAATTACAAAACAATGATCAAGAGCTCTTCACTGCCTTTAAACCTTTATTCAAGCTCTTACCTTCCAGTCATTTTGCCATTTTTCACGTCAAGATTAGAGGTCAGCAGATATTTTCTCCAAAGTGATTAAACTGAAGTTTCAGCCCAAGAAGCCAAAGAGTCTAACAACATTCCAGCTTGAGATCTCTGGAAACAATTACGCCACAAGTGCTGGAATTAACCAGGGTAAGAGAAAATTAGCCATCAGTGAACGTACTGTCGTTACTCGACTTGAAAGATGGCTCAAAATTTCGGTTCTTTTGAGATCATGGCGCCCTTAGAGAGGAGAAAACGTTGACTGCGGAGAGAAGATGGGCAACGGAGAATGTCAACAATGTCCAGAGAAATGGTGATGAGTTCGCCGAACTATAAGATTTGGCCGCCAGCATTGTAATTTCTACTAAACAGCGAAAAGTGACTAACTTCTGAGTATTATTATCACCGCTGTTATTTTTTTCATCATTGCTGTTGTTCCAGTAGTTCTTGCTGCTTCTGCTGCTGCTGTTGTTATTGTTAATGATAGTGGGCGTGGTCGTGGTGGTAGTAGCGGTGGTGGTGGTGGTGGTGATAAATTGACGAACTATTTTTTTTTTTTTTAAACACAGAAAAAACCAGCAGTAGTAGTGGCAGCAGTAGAAGTGTTGATGTGGTTGTAGACGTCGTGGTAGGAAAACTAATGGTAGTGGTGGTAATGATGATAGTAGTGGTATTGGAAGTAATGTTGGCAATAGTGATGATAGTAGAAGTAGTTGTGGTGGTGGTAGTACTTACGATGGTAATAGTGGTAGTGGTGGTTGTAGTAGTATAGCATTGATGGTAGTAGTAATAGCACGAGTGTTGGTAGTAGTATTGGGGACAAGGTGTTCTAGAGGCAAGGTGATCGCCTCTCATGCTAAAAGTCCCGGGTTCAAAACCCCGGGCTGTGCAGGCATGTTGGAAATTGGGATTTTTCTCAGATTTGCTTGTCCCTGATCCTATTGGGGGGTAAGATCGAGTCCCTAGTCTTCTCGGATAAGGACGAAAAAATTCGGAGGGCCGTGTGCACGTTGCGCACGTTAAAGATACCTTGGCAGTTGGAAATCGTAAAGAGTAGGCCGAACAGGCCACTGCCGGGCAAAATTGAAAATAAAATTTATCCCTATCACCCCCCCCCCCCAACCCCGCCCATATCACCAACAAAAATTTTTAATTCATTTTTAAATAAATATTAATATATATTCAAGTATTATTATAATACTTTAGAATACAAATTGTGAGTTGTGAACTGTTGTGAGTTGTGAACTGCGCCTAACAGGCTAAGTTACAATTTGCTCTGAGATAGACAGAGGTAGAGAGAGTGAAAGAGAGAGAGGGCGAGAGAAAGAAAGAGAGGGTGAGAGAGATGCAAATCGAGAGAACAAGACTTTCTGTAAAGCGCCTAGAGCAAACTCGTTTGGATTAGGCGCTATATAAATTACCTCCATTATCATTATAGTGTTAGTGCTAGAGTTGCGGCAGTAGCTGAAATGTTGATAACAATAGCAGTAATAGTGGTGGTGGTAATACTATTGGCGATTGTAGTAACCGTAGTTGTAGTAGTAGTAGTAGTAGTAGTAGTAGTAATAGTAGTAGTAGTAGTAGTAGTAGTAGTAGTAGTAGTAGTATGACTAGAAGTAGTACTAACTGAGTCTGAGTTTAAGTTTAAAGGCACGATAAAGGTCACTTTGCACCTTTCCCAATTCCATGGTTACTTTATTTAGGCTTGATACTCTGGATCTCATTAATTCAAATTTCACAACTAAAATTTGAAAAGTTTTACGTAAATATGTTTTAGGGGTAAAGTTCTTAATATTTTTTTTATTATTATTGTAAGTATCCAGAAGGAATTTTGTAACTATAAAAATCTATAGATCTAAAACGTCCTTCAGAAAGGCCGAGACGCGCAGCGGGTCCACGTTACAATATAACTCGTTCATAGTAGTAGTAGTAGTGGTAACAGTAGTAGCAGTAGTAGTAGTAGTATGCTGAGTCACAAAGGTTCTGTCACACCTTAAGTTAAAGTAGAATGAAATGTTCCGTTTTCGGGCTGAAAGAGTAAATTTTTCCACGTGCAATCTCCACTTATTTTTGGTACATAAAGATGGTAAAAGATTAATAATATTACCGTTTAAAACTTTGAAAAATGATGGGATTATTTGGACCCTGCTGTGTTGTGCTTGGGGTTTAAAGAATAACACACGTCCTTCTGCAGGGTATACAGAGTTGGTGTCTAATTACGACACACACACGTTTATTTGATGAATATGACAAGAATAGTTAGTTATAAAACAATCGTAGATTTGGACGGGTCAGCTCATTTTTCTTGCCATCTCTTGGTGTGTTTTGTCTGTAGATTGTTAGTGATAATTCTCAGTCATTTTGAAAGGACCGAAAAGCCCTGATATTGCCCAGAAGGTATAATTTTCATGTTGAATGGGAAACAAGAGGAAAACAATTTATTATACTAGGCCGCATAAATCTTTGCAAACAAACTTTTAAAGGCTGTAACATTTGAACAGCTGGAAATAAATGAATGAAATAAAAAGCTTTGCCATCTTTAATTCAAGTTCTATTGATCCCATAAATGAATTAGATCTATATGAGCATTTCAGACACGGTGGAAACGGTCAGAACACCTGACACGACAGGCTGTAACCTCATAGTTCTGAACTTTGTTGTTTGGTTGTCCAAGACAGGACATCAAGTCATCAGCAAAATGAAAGATTTTTATTTCACGGGAAACAGTCTTTGTTTATTTAATTTCTAATTCTTTTTTTTTTTTTTCGTGTTTTTTTAATTAAACTAATTCGTTCAAAAAGGTACAGCCGTTTAAAGAGTGTTGTAAGACGTATGCAGCTCAGTATTCACTGGAGACTTGACAAAACTCGAGATACACACTTTGAAATATGACAATTATGTCCAGACGAATATCTGGAACACAATGGTCTTGATACGGGCCCGAAGTATTGGGCAGCATCAGTTGAATGGACTCTTGCAATATTTACTACTAATGTCGGGGAAAGTGATTGTCAGTTGTGTGGGGGTGCAGGTCAGACGTGGGGACCTGGAGAAAAAAAAGGGGAGGGGGGGATGTTGAAGGTAAATGCAATGATCGGTACATTCTTCCAGAATTATTTTTTATTGCCTACTTTTTCTTCTTGTTGTTGTCTTTTTTAAATCTCTGTTGAGACATTTCCATTTCTATGTATACATTTTCACTTCAATAGAAAATGACGTATTCTACACTACATCACATTGTCCATGTCTCAGCAATAGACAGATCGGCAGACAGGCAGACAGACAAGAAGAAAAATAGAGAGACGGACAGACAGACAGACAGACAGACAGACAGACAGACAGATAGATAGATAGATAAATAGATAGATAGATAGATAGATAGATAGATAGATAGATAGATAGATAGATAGATAGATAGATAGATAGATAGATAGATAGATAGATAGATAGATAGATAGATAGATAGATAGATAGATAGATAGATAGATACGATCGTATAGTCTGATCTCAATTTTTGGAAGAAATGGAGACAATAAATCAGTACTGGAGTGTAGAAATGGTAGTTAATGCTACTCACGTAGAAGGCAAAAACAGCAAGATCTAGAACGATCGTGAATTTAAGCAGGTCAGCGCATTTGTCGTCTCATCTCTTGACGTGTTTTCATTTCAGCTTGTTTGGGATAAATTTCATTCATTTCGAAAGGTTTGAAGAGCCCTGATATTGCCCTGAAGGTATAATTTTCATGATGAATGGGAACCAGAGTATGAAAACAACTTAATTATGTTCATGGGACTACAAGAGATGTTTGACAAAACTTGAATTACTCACTTAGAAATAAGATATGTTTTGTCGAGTGTCTGAAAAAAAAAGGTCTTGACATGGGCGTCAAGTATTCAGGAGCATCAACTTAATGGACTCTCGTAATGTTTTCTATATTTCATGTCGGGGGCAGTGACTGCCAGTTGTGTGTGGGCGCATGTCAGTCATGGGAAAAGGGTTGGTGGGGGTGGGGGGGACTTTGAAGATAGGTAGGATGAGTCATAGATTTTTCCAGAATCATTTTTATTATTACCTTATTTTGTTTTGTTTTGTTAATGTATGCTGAGACATTTCCAATTCCATATAATATGCAATTTTTATTTAAACAGAAAATGCCGTATTGTAAATTACATCGCACCGTCTATGTCTTAACAATAGATAGACCAACTGACAGACAGGCAGACAGAATGGCAGATTTGTAGAATGTTACCTTACCTTCAATGGTATCTTCACACAAAGATATCTCTCCAGTGCTGCAAAAGCTGTGATTCAACCACCTACACAATTAGTACAAGAATGAGGCAAGCTGACCAGCCAAACTCGAAGTTTGTAAAAGACACTGTGAGTTTCTGCAGGGTAAAAACAGAGGAGATATAGTAAAGACCTGAACATTCGCTAGAACTGACATCAAATCTGAAATGGCCAAACTCAGAAATGTCATAATTATTCGCTTTGATTAACACAACAATGTTGATGATATTGTTGACGATCCCTGTCAGTGAGACTAAAGACCAGAATTTTGTCGAACGTAAGACATGAGAGAAATGTGTTGGTAACTATTGAACTTAATATGGATGTGACTCTGCCTTGACATCCACAGGTACTTGAATTGACACAGGTGCTGTAAAAAAAAAAAAAAACCAGACATTTTCCACTGAAGCGGCAGTGAATTACGTTTGGTTTTATTTTGTTTTTTTAGGGCGGGCTTTGAATTAATCTTATCAGTTAAAAATGTGTTTTTAATTTATGGGATTGAATGTGGCAAAAACGATTAAATTGAATTTGCCCACAGAATCAGAAACATTTCTCTTCGTCAATTTCATCAAATAAACTCTGCCGTGAGTGTGGAAGCCAATGTGTTGTGGGTCGTGGAAAATGACAGAATGGTGATTTCATACAACCCAAACGTTTGGTACAACAGCGGATGAAGCTATAGTTTGCGAACTGTCAGTATTTTATAGTTATGGCATACCAGTGCTATCAAGTATTTTCCCAGTAGACGCTGACGTTTTTATTTAATGCGCAAAAGTTTGAAATATTCCATTCATGACTATCGTAAAACTAAGATTCGAGTTGACCACCTTGCCTGGATGTACCATAAAAAGAATGTTCAAATTTTCAACACAGATTTAGAGCTCTGTTTATTTCTGCTCTCATCTTCCATGAGTTCGATCTTTTCCCATGCCAAGAATCCTCACCACGGCCAAAACATGAACTTTTCTCCAAACTGGTTATTGAATGTGCATCCGACGAGACGACAGGGATCTATAGACATCCGAGGGTAACTGAAGTTTCAATCCAAGATGTCAAAGAATGAAATAACGACCTCTTGAGATCAAGAGATCCAAGTACTTGAGACAGCTGGAAAGAATAGCGTTTTCCAAACGCACTGGTCTTTAATACGTTGAGTTAGAGAATAGTAATTGCTTAAAGAAGCCCTCTGATTTGGCCACTTTAATTAATCCACGTTTGATTAACCCACCAGGTGAATGAGCTAATATTATGAAGCTCAACGACTTGACAATAATAATTGGCCCGAAACTGCCTCTTTGGAGAAAAAAAAAAAAGACTGACTTCACATAGAAGACGGGCAAAGGAGAATGTCGAGAGGGGCAGGGAAGTCATGGCACGGGGAACGGACATTCTAAAAGTTAAATTCCCGTGCGACTGACGTCCAAAACAACAACAATAAAAACCCATAAAATTCTAGAACCACAGGAGTTACAGTCAACAATAGTTCTAATAATAGTTCTAATAAACAGTAATAAGCGACTCATTCTGGTGTGAGCATGCAGTGGAAAATGATACTCTGATGAACATTTTGAGGTCAATTTATTGCCTTATAACCACAGGTAATTTCACTATAATGCGAAGTGGGGGTTGGGGTAGTTAAGATTGTTTCTATTTATATCCACGAATGACAGACAGAGTTCAGCAAAGTGACAAATAATGCTAACAAAAGCGTAAACAGTAATTACAGCCATTATTCTTATTGTTATTGTCATTGTCGTTGCTATTCCTGTAGGTTTTGTTGCGGTTGTTGTTAGTAATAGCCGTAGTAGTAGTAATATTAATGGTAGCAATAGTAGAACTAATAGTAGCAGTATCAGTAATGTGGTAGCAGTGGTAGTAGCTGCAGTATTAGTAGCAGTAGTAGAGAAGTAGTAATGGTAATGGTTGTTGTAATAATAATAGTAGTAGTAGTAGCAGTAGTAGTGGTAGCAGTGGTAATGGTAGTAGTTAGAGTAGCTGTGATAGTAGTAGCAGTAGTAGCAGCAGTGGTAGTAGTAGTTCTAGCAGCAGTAGTGGTGGTTGTGGTGAGATGTGATAAGAAGAAAAAGCTGTACATTGCAAAAACCTCGCTTGGGAAAAACTACGGGAACGAGACAATAAGACAATGAGGATAAAAGACCGTCGTCATACAAAAAATTGAAATAGTATGAAAAGAAAATTAAAGAAAGAAAGAAGTGTAGTAAAAATCAATAAAAGCCGGCCACTTATCTTTGTGAAAAAGGCATATTTCTGTCCCAGAATACTGTGTGTAGAATAAAGATTACAGACGTAACGGCTCCCTAACATTTCACTGACGGACATCTGGCCGACTGTCATTTGGCCGAACAGACATTAATTTTTAAAATTTTGATGGTCAGATTTTTCACCTAACAGATATCTGACAAAATCGACATTTGCCAGATGTCTTTTGGCCAAAATGTCCGGCCTTGGATGCAAAAGGGTTAAATCTTAAAAGGACAGCTGATTCAAGTTTTAAAATTTTATTTCCGGACTTTATCTTTTCTTGTCCGGTAAATGCAAAGAAAAAGTGTCCAGGAAAGTAGATTTAAACTTTGAACTTAAAGAGAAATAGATGAAAAGGTTCACACTGGAATTGACAGCCTCTACCAGGTATGCAAAACCAGAGTAAACAATAAACATGTTTCTGTGTAGTCCATCAACTCTCAGTTCCAAGTCCGCCAGCATCCAGACAAACAATGCCGTGCCGGGTAAGTAGCACAGAACGAAAACTGTCGAGATGAAAATAACCATCTTGGCAAGTCTTGCATCTCTTTCAGATATGGCGTCAGCCCTGCTGGATCCCGAAGACTTGAGGCGCCACTTTGATTTTTGTCTCAATTCTTTCACCAAAATTAAAGTCCCAACAATGATGATGACAAATGCTACTGCTGGAAGAATGTTGTTGGTGTAAAATGAAGCAACTTCAATTCTATTTCTGTCTTGGCCGAAAACTGTGACGAGGAGGGTTTTGTTTGTAACTGTGTTGAAGATCCAAGCAAGATGGGCCGTGAAATATACAGGCATCACGCTGCCAAACATAAGAAAGGTCAACACCAGTAAGATAACGAAAGTCTTCTTTGGGGTGAAAATAGTCCTAACTTTTAGTGGTGACACAATAGACACAGATTTCTCTAAAGTGATATAGGCGGTGATCCAAGTGGTAACGCGGGTGAATGCAACTCTTGGCCAGCTACCAGTTAAATAGGCGATGTCTGGCACCATGAACGGCAGATTACTATTGTCAAACACAGGGGTGTAACAAAGTCCCATCCACACGAATGTCACCAGAGAGCCAAGATCAGAAAGTGCCAGTGTTAGAAGACTTATAGTCATCGATTCTTTTCTCACTCCTTGCTTAGTAAAAATGATAATATTTAAACTATTGGTGACTATTCCAACTAAGCTTATGATGATCCCCATAATGCCCGTGATAGTTACAAGCAAATGTCTCAAACTCGCTGAAACATAGGCGCCATCGCCACTATACGTTGTGCAGCTCAGGTTTGATGAAAAATCAGCCGACATGACTGAAAAAGGAAATTGACCCAGCGATTCGGCTAGATAAAATCATGCAAATTCGACGAAAATACAAAAATCGTCTCCACTTGAATATAATAAAGGAGCAGCTGAAAACGAAATGTTTTGTGGCTACAGGCACAATAACGCTCAAATTATGACAGATTCCTCTCCAGTTCCATGACACTGAATTCGTTCGGCAAGAATTAGTGACGTCTTCCAGCAGAGTAACCGAGGCCACGCCATTGCTTACAACAATTAATAATATTCACGTGGCATCTTGATTCGCGTATTTTACACACCGTATTAGTTTAACCCTGCATCAGAAAGTGCCGCCAAACTGTCCTGTGTTTAGGGTGATAAAAACAGAGACAAGAAAAGGTAGGAATTTTAGAAAAATAAAATCATGGCGTGGAAAAAGTCCTCGCTGAGCATAATACAAATATATACCCACAATTTCATTTGCAATCGCAAATTATATTCTATTTAAGGAATTTTTGTGAAAACCGCATGTTTCTGGGATTTTGTGGTTGTCTCCGAGTTCTCGGCGTCAGTTTTTCAACACACTCTTATATGTAGTATATAATTCTGTAGTATATGAATATGAAAGTTAGGCTTCCGCGCAATTCCATGGGTGTGATCACAAGATCGCCTGTCTTCCGTTTATGTTGTAATAAGGAAAGCGAAACGCCGTTTTACTAAAGGGTATTATTTAAATGACATCAGAGCAGACCCGTTGACAGTCATGCACTGCTCCACATCTATTGTGTGCACAAGTAATTTTGAAATTGGGATTTCATTTGATCTCCTGGGAATAAATTTAGCTATCAAATTTATTTAATTTTTTAATAAATAGAACTTAAAATCAAAGAAAGCATCGTTAAGGGAGTGTGCCAGATTAATACTTTAATAGATTTAACCTTTAAACGCTGAATTAGGATTATAATTTATCCTCGTGTCAAAATGGTCCACAGCTTTGTCTTGCGATGTGAAAGCTATCAGCGCAAAAAATGGAAATTATCTTGTTAAACAGTGACCTCTTCCAACTATGACACTTTCTATTCGGGGGGTGTGCTTACACTCATTTTCTAAGCAATTTTCTATCACTACTGCCAGTGTTAACGTTTAATATTTTCGATTAGCATGATGGAGGAGTCTGTTCACTAAATAAATATTGATTCTTCCTCAAAAGTGCCTGAAATCTGAGAGTTTTTCACACTGTCTAAACTAAATTATGGTGACGAGTTAGTGTGAGCAAATATTATAAAAGTAGGGAACGGTCGGGAGGATGAAAGATAATATTTTCAATGTATTTGCATCCCAAATCATTTTTGAGTAGCTATGTTATTACATCATTCATTTCATATTGGATAGGAAATGCAAAAGCGCTCGCGCGTGCGTCTGTGTATGTTTAAATCAAACACCGGGGATCAGATTCAGACCTCAGACTTTGAGATGTCTCAAGGTGCCTTTTCCTATAAAATCATCACTGATCTGAATGAACACTGTTTTGTGTTGTTTTGTTTTGTTTTGTTTTTTATGCTGCCGCTCGTACAAAATGTTGCTCAACACGCTAAATTTCTTAATATAGAAAGAGGGTTTCTTTGAATTGTGTAATGTATTTTAGCCTTGGAGATTGCGATCACACTGTGTGAAGATATTACCAAATGTCACTAACAGATAATTATCTTTGTTTGAAGATCTCACTATAGGTTATCCTTGTGTGAATTTATCACTAACGGTTAGACAATATATCTTTGTGTGAAGATCTCACTATAGGTTATCCTTGTGTGAATATATCACTAACGGTTAGACAACATATCTTTGTGTGAAGATCTCACTATAGGTTATCCTTGTGTGAATATATCACTAACTGTTAGACAATATATCTTTGTGTGAAGATCTCACTATAGGTTATCTTTGTGGGAATATATCACTAACGGTTAGACAATATATCTTTGTGTGAAGATCTCACTATAGGTTATCCTTGTGTTAATATATCACTAACGGTTAGACAATATATTATCTTTGTGTGAAGATCTCACTATAGGTTATCCTTGTGTGAATATATCACTAACGGTTAGACAATATATCTTTGTGTGAAGATCTCACTATAGGTTATCCTTGTGTGAATATATCACTAACGGTTAGACAATATATCTTTGTGTGAAGACCTACTACAATAATCACATGTGTTTGAAGATACCACTGGCGGTTAAATATTTAAAGTGTGAGAAACTATCACCACGGCTGAATATATTTTGTAAAGTTCCTACTTAAAAGTTAAATATTTACTTTTCTGCAAAAATGCCACCCGGGGTTATATAATCCTTAGTGTGGGAAGATACCACCAAAGATGATATTTTTTTTGTGAAGACATCACTAAACGTTAGACAGATATCCTTGTGCGAAGATACCACTAAACATGAGACTGATATCTTTATGTAAAGATCTCGCTTAAAGTTAGGGAATTATCAAAGTGTGAAGATCAGATTAAGTGTTAGCCATCTTTTTATGAAAAACCCACTTAGGGTTAGATAACTATCATTGTGTGAAGATACATTTTAACATTACATTACATTACTAAAGTTCAGACATCTTTGATCTCATTTGAAGTTAAGAAAGTATCTTTGTATGACGATCATAGTACATGTTAGATGTATTTGTGTGAACATACCACTCAAGGTTAGACATTATATCTTTGTGTGTTGGACCTAAAATGCTCTTATTTGGTCTTAGAAAATCAATAAGTCACAAAACTGTTGTTTTTTTAACCGGGAAAGAGGAATTTTGCGAATTATTGGGGAAAGCAATTAGTCCTTTAAATAAGATAAGATGGGATCAGATTTTTTTAAAGATAAGTATCAATAATATTTATTACTAGCTGAGTTACCCGACGCTGCCCGGGAGAAATATCTTTATTACTTATAATGATCTAGGTCTAGGACACAAAGTAAAGTTTCTTCCACGACACAGAAATACAATGACAGAATAAGTATCGACTCGGATTCCGCACCAGCTCTGGAGTTTGTTCACCCTTTTTTGCTAAAGTTTACAGGCGACCCATGTTTTCGTTAATCCACAATTAATTTATTTGCTGCCTTCAGCGAATGAACGATGAGGGAAACTGCGTCACGGTAATAAAAATAGATCATAATAGCGTGTCCTTATTCTAAAAGCATGGAGTCGGAAGTGGTTGTTGCGGATTTTACGTGTGAATTATGCAAAGTGAACATTAATTACCCAGAGTTTGCAGCATTTTTATATTATCCCTTCACATCACAATAAGTCGAGTTATAGGCGATGAGAATGCTTCCAGAGTTTTGGAGCCCTCCCAAAATGGGCCTTTGAGGGCAGAACTTTCACCCTTAGCTCCATTATAGTATGATGATTATCCCGTGAGGGAATTCAGTTTCACAGAGCTTTTAAGAGCATAGATATGAGAACACAACTCTTACCATTATAACATAATAAAAATATTCATAACTCAATAACAGCCATATTACACGAAGTAACATTGCATGGAAACTTAGTAAACTATGCCATTCATCTAGCAATAATGTGTTCTTGAGGCTTACAATGGTTGGCGAAAAAAAAAAAAAAACCATCTCCTGTATCTGCTCTGTTTGCTTTGATGTTGTAGCGCCCTCCTGTTGTGACTCTGAAATGAGCAGTGAACACCACGGACTAATAAATAACCAGACTGGAAACACAAGCTTCGGGCTGTGTCGTTTTTTACGGAAGTTAATGAGATGCGGCCGCATAACCAACGTGGCCGCCGCTCGGGAAATTCCGATTTTAGTTCTATCTGCATTAGAAATTTCTTTTTATTTGTCAAGATTGGTTGTACATGTATTGATAATGCATTGTCTTGCCTATCCTTTCATTTTATTGTCTACAGCTGCCTTTTTTTTATTGTTATAAATTATGACCGTCTGGACTTTTAACGACCGCTGCATTGTAACTGTGCTGAAGCGTCGGTCGCAACCGTAAATCTAATGTGGCGAATGGTTCATGACCTTTCGCTGTTTTGTGACGTCACACAATGGGATCATCCAGTCTGTTTAATTTATTAGTCTGTGGTGAACACTAAAATCTAAAGCCGAGCCTTCCCTTGTTTTGTTGTGAACTACATGTATATTATAAGGAAGCGCATATGGACAGTGCATATCGGTAGAACGCACACAATTCGATGACGTAGAACACAAACCGGAATACTATATTACTGACCTTGTTAATTTGCATAGTTTTTAAAAAATATGAATCGGCTTAGTAGCAAAACAATCCGACTTCTGCTCGGAGATAACGTGATCTGCGCTAATAATTTTCTTGAGTGTACGTCGATCACCAGTGGCTACCCCAACCCCTTTTCGCCTGATTAGCCAATCTGACTACCGCCCATTGATACAAACTAACTAGACCCTCACGCCCCCAGGTCCATCTGACTATTCCATGTGTTGTCACTTTAAATTAGTGAACACCATGCCGGTACCAAGTTTTGTTTCAGCAAACCTTCATCAGTCGCGCTTTTTGGTAAACATGTTGTACCGATATGCACTGTCCATATACACTTCCATATTAAAAGCCCTAGGCTTCGCCTTTACTGTCTTGTTTGTGCCAGCTGTTACCATGTAAGACCAAAAAAACACTCACATCGTGAACTCTGTCATTTGTATTATAAAATTGTCGTGGTGAGACTTGAGAAACTATTTTCTCGTCTGTGTTGATCAAGTCGTGGTTTGTGGAATGCCTAAAATGTGTATTCTTTCATTGCTCCTGTATGCTCTAGAAATGTGATGAAAAGAGGGTTGGTGGCTGTCATTTAAGATGGTGATTTAAGATAATGCACACTCTTTGTATTGTGAAAGTACAGAGTTACTTTATTTCTTTTTTCCAGATTGTGAATAATGATATCTACTGAGCTGGAGCTCATAATGCTTGGAGAAAGATTGTATCAAGAACTACTATCCATCTTCAGTCCTGCGCTAGACAGAAGCCAAGCGGACGCTGGGCCAAAGCTGATTGGTTCTGGTACTTGTACGTGGCTCAGAATACTTCAAGCGCGCTGAATAATTTTGGATACTTCTCAGTGGGTCTTTTGACCATTTTGACAGTGCTGGAGCTCAGAATGAACACATAATGGAGACTCATGGCAACCACACAAACATCCACTGCGGCTATGCGAAGTCTGAACATGTCCAAAATGATAGTTTTTATCTGTATTATGTTTATTACTTTCTGCGCCCCTGCAAATATTTCAGTTAACGTTTATATGATCGAGTGGTTACCAGGAAACACATTCTTGAAGAATACTGAGATTCGCTACTCCTTAGCGACACTTGTCATGACATCCCAAAGCCTAAACTCATCTGCCACTGCTTCTATGTACTTGAATATGAGTTCAAAACATCGGGAAAAAAATTCACTTCACTTTTTTGTGGAACAGCAAATCATAAGTAATGCCAACAGCACATATCTATAATATTGAGTAAAAATGTGTCCTTCGAGCACTCTTCGACTATAAATGTATCAGCTCTTTCAAAGTGTCTCACTCTAATAAGTGGTGCAAACAGAATTAAAGGAAACGTTCAAGATGCAGAAAAGATATAGAACGAAGTTTGAGTTGTTGTTGTTTTTAAGAAGGATCTTCTACACACACAATGTCTCTATCTATCTATCTATCTATCTATCTATCTATCTATCTATCTATCTATCTATCTATCTATCTATCTATCTATCTATCTATCTATCTATCTATCTATCTATCTATCTATCTATCTATCTATCTATCTATCTGTCTCTCTATCTATCTATCAATCTATCAATCTATCTATCTATCTATCTATCTATCTATCTATCTATCTATCTATCTATCTATCTATCTATCTATCTAGCTATCTTTCTGTCTGCCTGTCTGTCTGTCTATCTATCTATCTATCTGCCTATCTATTTATCTATCTATCTATCTATCTGTCTCTCTCTCTCTCTCTATCTATCTATCTATCTATCTATCTATCTATCTATCTATCTATCTATCTATCTATCTATCTATCTTTCTGTCTGCCTGTCTGTCTGTCTATCTATCTATCTATCTGCCTATCTATTTATCTATCTATCTATCTATCTATCTATCTATCTATCTATCTATCTATCTATCTATCTATCTATCTATCTATCTATCTATCTATCTATCTATGTCTGCTTCTCTGGACTGACTGTCTCTTTATTGGTCAGTCTATTGTTTAGACATGGACCATGTGAATTAATCTACAATTCGGCATTTTCTAATTTTCTGTTAAAATGAAAAATCTTAACATGGAATTAGCAATTTCTCAACAGACATTAAGAAAACGAAACTAAACAATTCAATAGAAAATAATTCTCCATGAATCTATTTATCATCAAAATGTGTGCCCCCCCCCCCCCCCATTACCGTGTAGTCCTAAAGTGAGTCAGGCTAGACTAAATGGTGCACGACAGAGACAATCATAGTTAAATCAGAGGAAAAGGTTTTAAGATAACAAAGATGAACAACAGTAAGAAGAAAAAACAAATAAACAAACAAGTGAATAATTTATTTAAAATGACTAGTAGTGCATAATGTGATCAAAATGGGGTCTAGTTGCACAGTGACTTTTTGAAAGAAGGTTTTGGGGTTAGTGTTAGGATTAGATTTAATTAATTAACCACAACAACCGTATCGCTGGCCACATGGCCACGCCCAGGTGCCGGTGTGACATTATGAAATTGCCACCACAACAGAGGGCCCCCACCCCCTCGCCCCCCGCCTCGACTCTTCTGTAATATTACAGAAAGTCCTCTGTCTATGACACATACACACACCTCCCTCTCTCTCTCTCACACACACACACTCATACACGGCCAATCATTTCTTTCTTAATATTTTATACATATTTTCTACTTCTTTCCACTCGCTTTCGTTTTTTTCTGTGTAAATAAAATAATTGTCCACAAGTGTCCATCAGGAGTGGAATACTGAAGGCGCCTACTCAGACTGACCGGTTTATTGTTCGGTATTGGTAGTGATCTCAAGTGAACGGCAATTTTGAGCCACTTTATTTTTTTTTTCAGAGCCAAGTCAGGAGTACCAAGTGCTCTTTCACCGAAAGCTAATTTTCCCTGCTTGGAAATAAAGTGTTTGAATTTTAAAGTTTCTCCAAGCACCTAGTATTCCCTAACTTGCCATGGTTAAGTCCATAACTTGTGACCTAGGCAAAATGTTTCCAAAGATTTCAAGTTGGATTGTTGTTAAACTCCTTGGCTTCTTGCACTGAAACTTCGGTTTAATCAGTTCAAGAAAATATCTGCTGACCTTTAATCCGGGAGAATACAACAATTGATGGAAGGTAAGAGCTGGAATTAAAGGTTTAAAACCAGTGAAGAGCAATCTTGAACATTGTTTTGGGGACTAAATCTCCACAAAGTGGTCAACTTTGGCCTTCGTCTTAAGCTGGTTAACAGTGAAAGATTTCAAATCGTAGGCATTTAAGCAGAATGCCAGTGCTTGAATAGAAAATACGTTGATAATTACAATCAGTTTGGCTCTCCGTGGTTATATACTAACAGTTCACGAACACGAATTTTAGTCGCTGCTTGCAACAAGCGTTTGAGTTGTATGAAATTCCACTCCGCACTTTTCCACTAACCAGAACGCTTTGGCTTTGCCTATCCAAGGAAGATTTCATTTGACTTACCTGACCGAGATACTCTGGCTAATTTTTTTATTTTTTTTATTTCTCTCGCAACTTTATAACGATTGTTTTGCCACGCTAACTAGTGCAACGTCAATACCAAAAATAGTTGTCTAATAAAGTTCATTCGTACAAACAAAAAAAAAAGCGTAATTCATCATAAAATGTCTGTTTCCAATAGCACTTGTGCCAATTCAAGTGCCCCTGGATGTCAAGACCCAGACACCCCCATGTTGAGTACAACAGTTACCAACGCATTTCTCTCGGGGCTTACGTCAGTCAATATTCTAGTCATCACTCCTCTGGTCTCACTGACTGGAATCCTCACCAATATCATCAACATTGTCGTGTTTATCAAACTGGCCGTCTTTGAGTCCATGAATATGACATTTCTGAGTTTGGCCATTTCAGATTTGATCTCTGTTCTGACGAATATGCAGGTCTTTACCTTATGTTGGCTGTTTTACCCTGCAGAAACTCAAAGTGTCTTATACAAAATTCGATTTTGGCTGGTGGGCTTACCTTTTATGTGGGGTAACTGTGTGACTAGTTGGATCACGGCTTTTGCAGCATTGGAGAGATATCTTTGTGTGAAGATACCGCTAAAGGTAAGACAACACTGTTTGAAGATACTACTAAAGGTTAGATATTATCTTTGTTTGAAGATATCACCAAAGAGATATCAATGTGTGATGATACCAGTGGAGTTTAATTCATTATCTTTGCTTGAAGTTACCACTAGTAATTAAATAACATTGTGTGAAAATACTACTAAATGCTTGAAAATTACCTTTGTATGAAAATCTCACTGTAGCTTAGAAGTCTGTTTGTGAAAATACCACTAAGGTTACATAAATTGAGAAGATCCCACTCAAATTAGATATTTACTTTTCTGTAAAAAAAACAAAACAAATACAACTAAAGTTTAGATAATCATCCGCTTGCGAAGATATCATTAAAGATTCGATATCTGTGTGTGAAGATACCACAAGAGATTTATCTTTATATGAAGCTATCCCTGAAGATTAAACTGATATCTTGTATGAAAATACCACTTAACATGATATCTTTGTGTGATATCTCACTAAATGGTAGTTACCTTTATGTCAAGATCCCCCTTAAAGGGCATGTGACCGATAAATTAAGTGTGCTGGTTTTATTCGCTCAAGACACACTCTGACACCTGTTTATCACCCTGAATGGTTGGATATGATGCATGCCCACAGTTTCACCACATTGAGTTCTTTCTTCTTGTTAGAGAGGACTGCTGGAGTCTTCTCAATGCTTGTTTGATTTGAAAATTTATAAAGTACGTAAATCACATATGTATTTGGCATATTTCTTACACAGTGTAATAACAAAGATACAGTGAACATTGTTTCGTCCTTTCTCACTCATAGTAGCAATAGGAAGTACTATGCTACCAATAGCATCAAAATATGCTTATTTTAAGTTTAGTGTATTCCCAATATGTGAAGACACTGTGTTGGTGTTGTTGTTTTTTGATGTATGAAATTTTATTCCTAAAACACAACTTTTAACTTTTATTTGTCACGTGTGTAATGAATGTTATCATGTTACTGGATCGTATGACATCTTCATGAGCCTTCTGCAGTGCACAGTTGTATTGTAGTGACTGTCTCCCAGCAGTATCAAAACATTTAATTTCAAGCCCTTGATGAATATCTCCTAATCTCTATACTCTTGGGCTTTGCTCTTGATTTTAAGATTATCATTAATAATGATTTACCTTTGGCAACATGCCATCCCTCAAACCAGTGCTATATTCCAGTCCTAGTCTTCACGAACTTTTTGACACTGTTGGAGCGGTCTGTACTTTAGTCTGAGACCTACTCTTCAGTTTTGTTATATCACACCGCAGCCCCTCCAAATCCGTGGCAGTGGTGCCTCTGGGGCCCTGAAAATATGGGGAGAAAAATTAAAGATATTGAAAAATCAGCCCCAATAAGTGACAAATATTTAAATTACGAGACTTCAGGCATTTTACAGTGTAGTTAGATTTGGAAACCTTAAACTTCATTTATATCTCTTGGATCACACATGGCTGAACAGTGTAATACATACATGTCAGTAAATTACATGTAATAGAATGAGCACCAGATGGAATTGAATTTTTTCTTATCTGAAATATCATTTCCCCAAAAACTTTCTTCCAGGCCAGTAAAATAACATTTAAGGGAACAAAAAATCAGGGAATAACAGACTTGGGTACTTTTCAAAATTACCAGATACCAAAGATAAAAAAAACGGAGTGTTGGGATTTTATCTAGTCTAGTAGATCTATCCTGCACATCATGCCTTTCTGAGAGAAGCAATAATCTACAACTTAATTTGAAAACGTTTATACCCTTTTAACAAAACTTGTTTCAGATGATACAAAACAGCTTTGAGAATTTCACCAATGTGAGACAATTACATATGAAACTATTTAATTTCAATGTAAAATTTAGAAACCACGAATACGATACATAAATAAAAAAATAAAAAAAACGTACCCAAATAAACCCTCAAGGGCGAAAAGTGGCTGTTGTCATGCCGACGAGCCGTAAAACCCAAACTAAAAGTAACTCTAGTAGATCTATCACTCCGAATGTTAAAATGTGTCATGATATTTTTCTCTAGAAGTAGGAGTGAGTTCCTTGGTCCTAATTCCATAATAATTTATTATACAACAGATAAAACTGCCTAGTGGACACTAAACTGCACTGCTCAACATTGTCTGGACTCAACTTCCTACTACAGTTAGTAATGCTGACTTTTGCATTGGCAATAATTGAGCTGAAACTCCAAGCACTGACAAATAGATATCTACAGTAGAGAGTGAGGAAAGAGATTAGGGTCTACCACTTACAACTATATACATATAGAAAGGTAGTCTACATCTAGACCTGGCTTAGAAGTTTTACTAAACTTTACTGTCAAATCTAATATCATGTCTCCAGTCTCTAGTGACCAACCTGTGTGTCCTGGGCTCACCTCTTCTCTTTTTTCACAGTTGGAGGGTTGAGTTTTCTATTCTGTGTTCTGTTTTCTTTGATGACTGAAGGTGGGTGGCACAGCACCAGGTCTAATCCTACACTGTGTGATGTTGTAGCCAATACACTATTTAGCAGGCAACCACAGGATAAAGGATCTAAACTGGTCTGGCTCGACGTGCACCCTTCACAAAACCCTTCTGCCAACAGCGATCTACTGATCCTAGTTTTCGCTTGACGTTTTGTTCCCGTACCTTTCCAGTTTTTTGTTTTTTTTTTATATATGTCAAGGAAAGTGGTGGAAGCTCACCCTTTCACCTCCAGATGTACGGCTATTTGATGATCGACAGCCGACAGCAACACACAACACCGTTGCCTAGGCTTTTATTCATAGTACTGATGACGTCACTTCCGTCTCTGTGAGCACAAACGGGAAAAACTTGCTGTCGAGTAACGAAATGTGACGAGCTGATAATCGTGCTTCAATCCTTTTCTGCACAAACAATCCCCCATCGGTAAATGCTTTGAACGCTTTAGGGTGAATGAAGGGGCATCCCCGTGATTGAAATCGGCCTAAAAACGCTGACGACTTTATAACGTTCACATGCTCATTAAAATTCGGTAACTATCTTGGTGTGAAGACCACAGCAATATGTTAGATATCTTTTTTGTGAAGATCTCTCTTAGAATTAGAAAATTATCATTGTGTGGAGATACCTGTAAACTTTAGTCATCTATGTGTGACACATCACTGAAGGTTACATATCTTCGTACGAAGATATCGCTTAAAGTTAGGTAATTATCTTTTTATGAAGATCCACTCAGTGGGAGACATCTTTGTGCAAAGGTACCATCCAAGGTTTGGTATTATAATTATCTGTGTGTGAAGGTCCCAAAAACGCTCCTATTTGGTGTGAAAACTTGTAAAACAGTGTTTTCCTCACCGGGAACTCGAACTTTTGCGAGTGTTTACGGGAACTAGCTAGTCCAATAATAATACATACTCATTGTATTATGAAAGAACTGTTCGGCTGCATTTTCCATATTCCAGATTATGCAGAATAATTTATCTGTTCTTCTCATTCTGTGCTGCTAATCTCCATTAACCATGTTTGCCTCAGCCGTGTTGTTGGGTCTTGACAAAAAATGAATGTACGAGTGGGCCGATGGTGGTGGTGGTGGTGGTGGTGGGGGGGGGGGGGGGATCAGGCTAAGAGAGGTTAAGAAATGCCTCTGTAGCTAAAGGTTAAATAATATTAACGTGAGGGGTTCCCCAGAATGTAGAATTTGTAAAAGGTTGTGCCCAATTTGCATTTTTTAAAAAAGGAAAGAAAAAGGTTATTACTATTGTTAAAACGCACGATTTGTTATTCTTCAATCTGGGTTGTTTGTTGTTTTTTTTTCTTTAATGAAGAAACGATCATTTACTACTCAGATGTATTGCATATAGTAGTGTTATTTTTTATAATTGTTATTATTTATTTAAAGATTCACAGGAGTGCATTTACATGTAATGGCAATTCACAGTTTGTTTTTAAACAGGTTCCTAACTGGTATAATTTTCTGTTTCAATTTGTCTCTTTTCCAGATTAAAGTGGCACTGACAACTCGGCGAAGGTTCATGGTAATAATGGCCATCTACGCCCTGGCCGGCATGTTCCCTCTTACAATACTGGTAGAAAGCTTGCTTCAACAACGACTAGCCATGTCCAATCCCATGCTAGACAGAAACCATACGGATACTGGGCCAAAGTCGTCTGGTATTCCGTACACAGCTCAGAATATTTTAAGAGCACTGAATAATTTTGCGTACTTGTCAGTGGTACTTTTGACCATTTTGACAGTGCTCGAACTCAGAATGAATGCCCAATGGAAACTCAGGGCAACCACGCAAACATCCACTGCGGCTATGAGAAGTCTCCGTGTGTCCAAAATGGTGGTTTTTATTTGCATTATGTTTATCACTTTCTGCACCCCTGCAAATATTTCAGTTAGCATTTACATGTTTGAGTGGTTATCAGGAAATACACTCTTGAAGAATGTTGAGACTCGTTACTCCTTAGGGGCCATTTTCAGCATATCCTAAAGTATAAACTCATCTGTCACTGCTTTCATGTACTTGAAGATGAGTTCAAAATATCGGAAAAATTCACATCACTTTTCTGTGGAACAAGAGCATAAGTAGTGCCAACAGCATAATTATATCTGTAATTCAGAGTAAAAATGTCTCCTTCGAGTACACTTCGCTAGAGACAGTGTCAGTTCTTTGAAGATGTCTTACTCTTTTTTTGTTGTGCAAACCGAATTAAAGGAAACTTTCAATATGCAGCAAAGATATCGATGAAGTTCGACTTTGGTTTCTTAGAGGGATCGTCTGCACATCTATCTATCTATCTGTCTATCTATCTATCTATCTATCTATCTATCTATCTATCTATCTATCTATCTATCTATCTATCTATCTATCTATCTATCTATCTATCTATCTATCTATCTATAGTTGTTTTTAATAGACGAACAGTTCTGCCTGCCAGCCTGATCTCTGACCACTACTTGTTTTGTTTTTATTTTTGAAAAGAAAAGGAAATGAAGTCAATGCCTACGAAACAAAATATTAAACAGAATGCCGCTCTGCCAGCATCACTACGTCAGTCTGACGTCAATTTCCATAGAATTGGTAGAACCACCGTAGGGGCGGATTCCCTACATCAAACCGACGTCGATGCGACGTCGTAACCAGCAGATCTATATAGGAACGACATCATTCTTAAGTGCCAATTTAACGTCAATCCTATGTGTCCGTATTCCGTAGGACTGCTGTCTGGGGTAAGCACTTCCACTTTTTCAAAATACTGTTTCTTCTGCCAGACTGTACACATTTTTTTTTCCCATATTACTCTATCAAAGAAGCATCATACAAATTTTAATGAAGCAGGTTCTACCCAGGGATATGATGGTCATCGGGGAACACTGTGGTCTAGAGGCAAAGGTAGTCGCCTCTCATGCCCAAAGTAGCGGGTCGGAATCCCGGTCGGTGCAGGCATTTTGGAATTTTCGGGATTTTTCTCATGTTTTCCTGTCCCTGATCCTATGGTGGCTAGGATCGGGCACCTAGTCTTCTCGGATAAGGACGAAAAACTCGGAGGGCCCGTGTGTACTTTGCGCATGTTAACGATAGGTCGCCAATTGGAAATCGAGAAGAGCAAGGCGAACAGGCCACCTCCCGGGGAAACTTGAATAAAATGTATCGCTACCATCCCCCCCCCCCCACCTTCACCCTCCCCAGACACAAACAAAACCGCCGACCACTGTGGGGACGACGTGTCTGGAGTGTCCGGTGCAGTTGTAACTGGCCTGCAATGACACTAAGGCAAATTTCCCAAATGGGATTAAAAAAGTATACAAAATACAAAAACTGTTTGTAATTATCAAGAAACGAGAGGGGTGAAGGGCAGAAAGAGTTCAAGATGAAAAAGTAAGAAGCTTATCTTCATTTCATGGGAGATGCTTTTAGAAGTAGTGGGTCAGGGGATCACCACCCTACCATTTACAGACGACACTCCCAAATTTTTGGAGCAATGGAACTTTTCTGATAAGGTCCCGATTTCACAGAACTGCCCACGTGCAAGTTGCTGAGTCTTGGTGAACACTACGTTCCCTTGGAATGACATGGTTCTATCTTCACTCTTTGGCTGACGTGACTTAAACACTACACTACACACTACTTTTACGGGTCTTCTCCACTGTGTATCAAAGTATCAAGCCGATTCGGTGTGTAATTTGTAAGTATTACTAAAACGAAATGAGTACATGAAACTTCAATCCTCGATTTCTCTAAAGTTGACGGAAGGGGGTTAGAACCGTGTCATTCTAGGGGGACGACTGGTAATTTTTCTTTCCATTATGAAGGGGCGAGGTGGGCATTTCTTGGGTGTTTGACATCGTTAGTATGCCCTCATAGCGACGGGTGGAATGTGACGTGTTGATTAACTACGTCTCCGTACCGGTATTCTGTGTTTCGGGACATAGTGCATTAACAGGGCTAAAGGAAGCAACACTGGAAAATATCAAAAGACCAGTTATTATGGTTCCTGCTGTGTGGATTTGTTAATATCCCACACTGAGTCTAAGGTATCACGAATTTGTAATAATATTACGTGCATTTTGATTGGTAAGATTCACAGTAACTATAATGTTGTTCGTGTGAAATGATAGTGCTGTTATTTATGTACGTAGTGCAATTTTAAAAAGTTAGTCCATGCTTTCATTGTTGCTTTATTAATTTGTTGTGTTGTTCTTGTTGTTGCAGTATTGCTGTTTGTTGTTGTTGTCGTGGCTGTTGTCTCGAACTGGGCCTGCGTTCTTACATTCCATTTGCCTGGGTGTATGTTTTTTTTTTCGGGTCGTAATAAATGATGCTGCCGTTGTTTTGTGTGTTCTTTGCTTATGTTGTTGATGCATGTATTCAGCAAGGGCAGACCTTGTTCCTTGTGGAGGGACTCGTAACAGTTGAATTTTTTGCTTTTTTGTGGGTTTTTGTTGTTTTTTTAAATATTAAATATTTTTTTTCAGGTTTACGGGTTTTCTTTTTTCCTGAGGAATTTTTTTCATGATCGAATGTTTTTGTTGGTTTGTTTTTTTTTTAAAGATTTCATGATTATTTTGTTTCCAACGCAGGCCTTTGCACCATACATTTTCATTTTGTGGGGTGGGGGCCCAACTTTTAATTATCAGTTGTGTTTATGTAGTGATGACCTATTATCTACTATTCTTATCTTACTGTTTTTAAACAACTTTTATACAAATGTAAAATATTCTGACGAAAAAAAAAAAGCATTCACATGAGCTGGTGAGGCATTTCATTGTAATGCAATTTTAGCCGTCAGCGTTACAGTCTGAATGACAGTTTCAAAAATTATAAAATTAATTTTCTCAAGTGTCAACTAATCTAATTCAGTCTGCCTTGTGCCGACCAATTGAGTTTATTCGAGTTCCAGGCAAACCTTTAAACTTGTAATGGCGGTAAAATACATGAAACTCAGCTCTCTCTCTCTCTCTCTTTCTCTCTCTCTCTCTCTCTCTCTCTCTTTCTCCCTCTCTCTCTCCCTCTCTCTCTCTCTCTCTCTCTCTCTGTGTATGTGTGTTTGCCTTTTCCCTTTGGTGATTAGCATGCGTTCAATCTGGTGCGATATCCTGGCTTAGAAATGAGTGCAGAAAGCCCTGGCGCACAGGAAATCGGTAGCAGTACTGTGGTCTATGAGCAGAGGTCTAGGGGGATACCATACTAAGCCCAGAGCGTCATAGTCAAGAAGTGCACACCATAAATTTCCTAATCTTTTCTTAGCAAATTCGCTAAAAGCTATCACGTTAAGCCTGGTCACACACAGACAGCTGGTGTCATTATTTCTTGAGTGTAATTTTGCTGGCAGCGACTGGCTGTGACGTTCTGGGCTCAGTATGATACCCCCCCCCCTCAAGATGGGGCTATGCCGGGGATTTTATCTTGTTTGGATAATTATAAAACCCGCACGCCATCTAGACCTAATTTGCGTGAGAACCAAGCGAGAATTGATGGTGACAAGTACTGCTTTGAGTTACCATAGTGCAATATGGTGAACTGGTTGAAAGGAATAGAAGAGACGAGGCGTCGAAGTTACGCATTAAATTGTGTTAAAAGTTATCTTATCTTCATAAGTTTTATTATGTTATCTTATTTCCCTCAAAGGAGTCGCCCCATTTGGAAATTTCTCTCTCCCGAGTAAGAAATTTCAAAGTTCCATAAATTGATGCAGATGTTAACATTTTCGTATTTTTCACTTTTTTCAGTTTTGACCATCTGTGGGCAAAAAAAATGTTTGTGTAAAGAAATTCACATCTATCTTAAATGTCAGCCACATCTTAAATGATTTATCAAATTTCTAGATCATGCAAGAGCAACAGAATAATACACAGGCAAACAAACAGAGGAAGATACGGAAGGTCGTTTTTGCCATCCGCTTTCGCTTCAACAAAACGGTGTGCCAGATTTCACCAAGGTTCGTGACCATGTCACGTCATGTATGCCTCTTATTGAGTTATTGAATTGTGATATAATTATGTCTGCGGAATGATGCGTACGATGTGCTCTTAAACACTCTGCGAAATAGAATTTCCTTCATGGGATAATAAAGTAATTCTTATCTTATCTATTTCATCATATTTTTTATTTTGCCATATCAGAATGTATTCTTGATTACTGGTATTTAACTGCAGGTTGGAGACCATTCATGTTTTCAAGAGGGCTATGGCTAAAACACCTAGTATTCTTGCCAGCAGGGAAGATATTGTATACTGTTTTTGTTTTAATACAAACAATATAGAAAACAAGAGGATCTCAAGTCCAGTGATAGTAATGATACAGACAGACACGCAGACGGACAGACACGCAGATATATAGATAGATAGATAGATAGATAGATAGATAGATAGATAGATAGATAGATAGATAGATAGATAGATAGATAGATAGATAGATAGATAGATAGATAGATAGATAGATAGATAGATAGATAGATAGATAGATAGATAGATGGGATGCTTTCGGGACAGCTCAGCTATGGATAGAAAGACTGGTAGGGAAAGAGTTGGAGGGAGGGGAGGGGTCTGTGGACTGAACTACATTTTGAAAACAGAATAGTGATTTTTTTTAAAGATACCAGTGTTTCTCCTCAACACCCAATCCTTCACGCAAAAGTCACATCTCAGCACATTAGTAGTCTCTCAAGCACATTAAATTTCTTGTATAATGAAAAGCTCACACACATTGTTTTGCTTCACAAGTCAACGTTATCCCATTTCGAATGCCACATTTCGTTTTAATTTTCTGTTTCTATGGGTTTTTTTCTCACACAGCTATCCTTTCACCTCTCTCCCTCCAACCCAGACCTCCCCCCTCTCTCTCTCTCTTCAATGACAGGACCCCCCCCCCACCCACCCAAACCTTTCCCTTTGACAGGGGAATGTGGATGCTGAGCTAATTTTTATTTCAGCCAAACTCACTGAACTTTCCCATACTAACCTCATACCCCTCCTGGCCACGTATCTGAACTGAATTGTACACCAACTGCCCTACCCCGTCCTCTCCCCCCCCCCCTCCCTCACCTCTCCCTCCAGCCATCCCTTCCCCTCGCCCCACCCTCCCAGGCTCTCTCAATTTGTCGACTGTCTACGTGGCTAGCGAGCAGAATCTGCAGATGCTGCAAGTATCGTGAAGTCAGGCCAAACTTTTCTATTTTCTCTGCGCTGCTCACCCGCCAGCCAGCGTGCACGGCTGTTAAACTACTCACCATGGTGGCGTTGCAGGAGCGTGAAGCCGGCCGATTATAACGCCTGGGATTATATTGCTGCTCCTGACTGGTGTTGAAAGATGTTCGGCAGAGGTGTAGGCGAAATGGGGGGACATGCATTTGAACACATCGGTTTTGATGTAAGGTATATAACCCGAGACACAGAATAGGCCTACCGGGACGGACCATTCCTTCTTTCACACTATGTCCACAGCTTGTGCGCGTATAAACACGGTTGATACTACTCACAGAGCTCTGTGGTACTAGTCTTTCTCGTTCAATTATGAAGAGGGTGTGGTGCGAATTGTTGCATTGTTGACATGGATGGTACGCGCACAAGCCGGCGGACGGAAAATGATGAATTGGTCCGTCTCGGTATCCCGTGTCTCGGGTATAATGTCACCTGATATCACAATGGCCTATCTCAGGCCAAAAGGAAACTGACCTCCAAACGCAGATGTTCTGATGCCTCTCTATGTTGACATAGTAAAAAAATTTGCCATCCGCCATTTTTGGAAACAAGCAATTTTTGTGTTTTGGCGTAACTCATGGTGACAACATAGGTATCGGTGAAATAGAACGGTTTTTCGTGTTATTACGAAAACACTTGAAATGAGAAAAGCCATTTAGAAATTTGATGATAATCTATAGATCAACAAAGTCAAAATTTGGCAAAAAGAAAAGTTGTATGTAGCAAAGACAGAGAGATACGAGCAAAGATGCAGAGAGAGAGAGAGAAAGAGAGAGAGAGAGAGAGAGGGAGGGAGAGAGAGAGAGAGGGGGGGGGGACACTGGCACATACATGCACAGAATCTTGTATAAAGAAGTGGATCGCCACTCCGTCACCCACAAAACTTTAAAGGAGACACAGTAGAAAGGAGCGAAGATCGTGAGGAACACAGCAATCTTTGTCACAGAAGGTCACATGTGTTCCCTTTTCGGGGAGAACGAGAGAATGTTAAGTGAGAGAAGTGGGACTGATGATATTTCGTCTGTACATTGTACTCAGCAGAAGACAGCAAAAAGCCAATTTTTTTATCAAAACGAAAAGCAAATGCAAACTGAACTTGTGCCGGGGAAGTGGCTCAGTTGTTTGAGCGGGTACAAGAGTTCCAAGTTTCAAATCGTAACTCATTTTAATTTCTGGCGGGCAGTTACGTCGACGTGTTGGTAGGGGAAGGGAGGGGGGAGGTGGAGTTTCGTCAATCCCCCCCCCCCTTTCCAAAGACACACACGTACATTAAAAAAAAAAACTGTAAACAAAACTCAAAAGGATGTATCTCTGATATGACTTGTGCACTCAAGTTTTTTAAATATATTTCTTTCAGTTTGTGAGAAAGATGTATTTACATGGCTTGCACATTATTTGGACTCCTTTTATTTTTAGCGTTCCTGGCAATGCTCTCTTTAAGCTGTGTGGGTGCGCGATCGCTGTATTGGCGTCGCGACCATCAGAATGTTGCCTCTCATTTTAATTCATAAAATGCGATTGTTTTTGATCACTGTACATTGAATATTTTTGCTCAAAGCGTCAAAGTCCCCTCTCAGTCATTGGAAAAATTAGAAATATGAAAATCACAGAAAAACTGTGGGGTCGCAGCGGGGCCATAAGCAATGTCAAAATTGGGCAAAAAGAAACATACAAATAATTTCTTACATACATACAACTTTTTCTTTTTGCCCAATTTTGACATTGGAAAAATTAGAGGGAACGTTTGTTCCTGGCCAATTCGAGGACTCTTTACAAGTAGCAAAAACTTTTGCGATTATCAGAATGATCATTCTGTCCCGTAATTCTAGTAATGCACAGAGTTAAGTCTCTTTTGCAGATGCCTGAGGTTTCTCTTTCCCCCAGCTGACTGACTTTCAGTCTGAGTTTGGAGGAGGCACTTCCACACGATAACGGTCATATTGTGCTAGGGAAATGCAAGACGATTGACAGAATATAACAGGGACATAGGACAGAACGAGACCCCACCAGAAACGCCCACAGTAAAAATCATCCGCTAGCTTTGATGAGCCCAAATTTGACTAGAGAGACCAGAGATATCTTAGACTAGACTAAGACATCTCTGAGTTAGACAGAATTGTTTCCGTCTCGCCCGTGCGCGAGGTCCCGTATAACTCACTTCACATCACATACCAAACCCGAGGCAAAACAGACTCGCGGCAATACGCCATCAGCTTTAGATAGATAGATAGATAGATAGATAGATAGATAGATAGATAGATAGATAGATAGATAGATAGATAGATAGATAGATAGATAGACATACACACAGATAGATAGGTAGATAGATAGATAGACATAGATAGATAGATAGATAGATAGATAGATAGATAGATAGATAGATAGATAGACAGATAGATAGATAGATAGATAGATAGACAGACAGACAGACAGATAGATAGATAGATAGATAGATAGATAGATAGATAGATAGATAGATAGATAGATAAATAGATAGATAAATAGATAGATAGATAGATAGATAGATAGATAGATAGATAGATAGATAGATAGATAGATAGATAGATAGATAGATAGATAGATAGATAGATAGACATACATACACATAGATAGATAGATAGATAGATAGATAGATAGATAGATAGATAGATAGATAGATAGATAGATAGATAGATAGATAGACATACATACAGATAGATAGATAGATAGATAGATAGATAGATAGATAGATAGATAGATAGATAGATAGATAGATAGATAGATAGATAGATAGATAGATAGATAGATGGATAGATAGATAGATAGACAGACAGACATACAGATAGATAGATAGATAGATAGATAGATAGATAGATAGATAGATAGATAGATAGATAGATAGATAGATAGATAGATAGATAGACATACAGATAGATAGATAGATAGATAGATAGATAGATACATACATACATACATATATACATACATACATACATACATACATACATACATACATACACACATACATACATACATACATACATACATACATACATACATACATACATACATACATACATACATACATACATACATACATACATAAATACATACATAAATACATACATATTTCGAGAACTTTATTGACTATATGATTTTTCACATGCAATGAACAATCCAATTGCATAATCACATATTCAACTCACATACATAGGTACATACATACATACATACATACATACATACATACATACATACATACATACATACATACATATATACATACATACATACATACATACATACATACATACATACATACATACATACATACACACATACATACATACATACATATCAAATTCCTTTATTTCCATTAAACACATGTCAAATGTACCCGTACAAGACTCATTAAGCGTTCACATGGAAGTAATTGTAATCGTAATTGTACATACATACATATTATAATCTTTATTTCCACTGAAATACATTACAATTGCATGTACTGATACAATATAAATAAACATTGCATCTGTGTGGAAATTGTGGCTGTGATAGGCTAGGAATAGATGGAAGGTTGTCTGTGAAAGATGGGAACTCAAGAGTTGCACAGTAGGACTTGTACAGTTAGGTGTTAGAAATCAATAGCTTTGAAATGATGTTTACATCGCTCCTTCCATGCCTGGTATGATCCAGTGATGGCGCTTAAGCTACAGTAGCTGCTTAGGAAGTTTGCCTCTGTTCTGCTTACATCCAACTTCAGCAGCCCAGTTTTAAATTTCTGATGCACAATGCCCAAAGTTCCTACGATCAATACAATAACCTCACACTGATATCCTGTATTATTGATGTCAAGAGACAATGGGAAATACTTGTTGAATTTTTCTTGGTAACATGTGTTTATGTGTGCATCAAATGGAACTGATATTTCAACAAGTTTTGCTTTTTTCTGTTGGTGGTTTATGATGGTGATATCAGGTCTCGTGTGTGTTTGCTGGAAAACGTCTGTATGTGATTGTTGGTCTGTGAGGAAATGACTACGCTTAATCACAGTGTCCCTCATAACAGTCTTTTCTTTGTTAAACCAGGCAATTTTTGCGTGAATAATGTCCACAATTCTGTTGTGCCTGCTCTGGTATATTTTCTGCTGTTTCGTGCAGCCGCTCAGGACGTGGGAGGCGGTTTCTGTCGGGTGATTGCAGATCTTGCAGCTTTTGGTGTATGTCTGAGGGTAGTAGATAGATAAGAGGCTTTCACATTCCAAGAGCTGCAATCTGCCTCGACACACGAACGATCGTAACTTGTCATTTATTTTGTGGTTTGTCAGGACTGCGGCAGAATGTTTATAGTCTGCTTTAGTGGCCTCTCTCACTATTCTGCCCTGTGAGGATTTGCTGACGAGGTCTTCATGGAATGCTCTGACCCTGAATGTCTTGTAGGCCATGTAAAAGGCCTCAGCGGATCTGAACGATAATGTTGTTTCTTCGTCTGCCTGTATCTGCATAATGAAGTCGTGGCCTTGTTGTAGTAGGCCGATGTTCTCACGATAACACATTTCGTGGAGAATGATCCAGTCTGATTTTGTCCAGTTCACTTTGGAGTTTTTATTGACATTGCCTTTGCAATCAATTGCATAACCAGCAACGTTCGGATGATCGTTGCTAGTTTCTTCAGCCTTGCGTTTCGACATATGGAGTTTTAAGGACCTTCTTGCTGTTTCTTTGACACATACATACATACATACATACATACATACATACATACATACATACATACATACATACATACATACATACATACATACATACATAAATACATACATAAATACATACATATTTCGAGAACTTTATTGACTATATGATTTTTCACATGCAATGAACAATCCAATTGCATAATCACATATTCAACTCACATACATAGGTACATACATACATACATACATACATATATACATACATACATACATACATACATACATACATACATACATACATACATACATACATACATACATACATACATACATACATACATACATACATACATACATACATACATACATAAATACATACATAAATACATACATATTTCGAGAACTTTATTGACTATATGATTTTTCACATGCAATGAACAATCCAATTGCATAATCACATATTCAACTCACATACATACATACGTACATACATACATACATATTTCAAGAACTTTATTGACTATATGATTTTACATGCAATGAATACATCCATTTACATAATCACATATTCAACCATCTTCAGCTGTACAACACACCAATATATTCCGTACAATAGACATTACATTTTGTACGTTATTTCAATCAGATTAAATTATACCTTCTTTTCCATACTCTTTGCGAACCTATAATTGCGCTAATGCTGATAAACTTGCACATGCTAGTTGACTGCCTATTGCTGAAACCTAGCATTTTTAACCCTGGTGCGGCTTTGTTATGAACAGTCCCCAATGCTCCCACAATAATAACAATGATTCTACAGTGATAGCCCTTGTCATTCATATTATTATGCAATGATAGATATTTCAAAAACTTTTCACGAAAACATAAATCGATGAATTTGTCAAATGGAACAGCAATTTCTACAATAAAAGCATCTTTGTTCTTTTCATCTAATATGAGTATGTCAGGCTTGTTGGGGATGTTTTCGTCCACCTGAACACATTTGTTGGTTGTCACTACACATTTATCATTGGCTAATTTATTGGAGATGTGTTCATACAAATAATTTCCAATTCTGAGTACATTCCTTTAAATTGTTGACATCCATTGAGAATATGTGAGTTTGTGTCATATGGATGGTTGCAAAGGGAACATGATCGAGGGAATGTCTCGGGGTAATATTTATTCATGTTAACATTTGTTTCAAGAAGTTGTAATCTCCCCTTCATTGTAAATTTTATGATATTGTCATTCACACTTGAGTTTTTCAGAACAGCACTGGATGATGAATGCATGCATTTCATGACACTGTTAAAAATTTGACCCTGTTGTTCCAAGTTACGCCAATAATCAATATCTTCTTTCATTCTTTGTTGTTTGAAATATTTTGATAGCGTGTGTACATTGCTGGTGGACATTAAAGTATTGTTGCTATCGTACATAGACAAAGTGAAAAGATCATTCTCTGCATCAAAATTTAAAGAAGATTTCAATTTTTGTACACAATCTATTCATTTCCACAAAATCGGAAGCCCCCCAGTTAACTTTGCTTTCCTTTTTCAGTATATTTTTCTCTGTCAACATACATACATATATACATACATACATACATACTTCGAGAATTTTATTGACTATATGATTTTTCACATGCAATGAACAATCCAATTGCATAATCACATATTCAACATAATATATCAGCTTACAAGCATACCAACAACCTAAATAGTGTAATACAATGAAACTGTATAATAGTAATATAGTGTATGGAGTAACCAACATGCATTGTAATGAGAATGCATAGTAGTAATATAGTGTATGGAATAAGCAACATGCATTGCATTGATAAAAGCCTTTTGACTGATAAAAAACGAAGAAAAAAGGGACTGAATGCATACATACATACATACATACATACATACATACATACGTACATACATACATACATACATACATACATACATACATACATACATACATACATACATCCATACATACATACGTACATACATACATACATACATATATACATACATACATACATACATACATACATACATACATACACACATACATACATACATACATACATACATACATATCAAATTTGTTTATTTCCATGAAATACATGTCAAATGTACCCGTACAATATGTCACGAGTGGAGTGAGTGCAATTAAGGGGATTGCTACAGAGCGGGTGTAGAGTAAGAAGGGCTCACAGTAGACAGCAAGTTAAGCGTGCTGTTGTGAGTAGTGGGAGGGTCTGAATGAGGCGAAAGCGCTGTATAACTATCACTGCAAGTTAGAAGGCCCGACGGAGCGGACCTGTGAATAAGAGCCCATCGGGCGGACATAAAGGAAGCAGTCGAGAAGACTAGTGGAAGAGTCTTTCCAGTAATGACTGGTGTCGAGGACGGGCCGAAGAGCCACCTCGATGAGCACAGGGGATAGGCCAGCATAGGGCCGGAGGCCACACAGAGGCCAGAAGTGAGGCTGTCAGTGTAGGACAGTAGAGGCACATAAAGTCGTGGCAGTCAGGCCACGGACAGGGACGTAGATATGAGAGTGAATGGGACACTATATTGTTGCCATGTTGATAGGCTCGTGAACTGATACTATGTTGTTGCCATGTTGATGGCTATGGAAATAATAATGTGTTATTGCCCTGTGGAGATGCGAGTGGAATATTAAGGTGTATGACAATAGAAAGGTGATATTGAGAGACTGCGGTGCCAGTGAATCATTAATGTACTATTAAGACCCTGAGAGGAGAGGCTGAGGCCGAAGTGCCTTTAGGAGTAACTACCGGATTGTGGATCCGAGGGAGAGTGTGTGTGAGAGTGAGGCCGTTGTACGGCAGTTCATTTCAATAATATAATGTATGTAATTGCGCTATTATATGTATAATTATGTTTAATAAATGTGTGAGTCTGATGGGTTGTTTTGTTAAGTGTTAAACTTGTTTGTTCGTGATTGTCGTCCTGTCATAAACTATTACATCTCCCAGTCTGGGATTTGTGACACTGGGGGCTCGTCCTGTTTACCTGTGGTCATTTTGACATTGTGTATTCGTTATATCTAGTTGTTTTTCTGTTGTGCTAGGAATTCATGCTGTTGTCTTTGTTCGTGGGATGAATGGAAATTTCATGATGATATGATTTATGTATGTTTATGAATAATAATATGTATTGATGCATGTATTTTGATGAATATGTATTAATGTGTATTTAAACTTTCCAGAGTGTGTGCGTGCCACCCTGTAGAGGTCAAGCAGCCAGAGCTCCGAGAAAACGGGAGAAATTTAGATCAAGGGTGAAAGTTAAGTGAAATTCTGAAATTTTGTACCCTGGATTGAGGGCTGTCTTTTCTTCTGTCTTTTTCCGCTGTTTTTCTGTTTTCGTTGTAATTGATTATACGGGCGGTGGCGCGGGTTTGCTGTGGTGAGCGTAGTTTGTCCTCTTCGGGAGGTGGGCTAATCTAGGAACTTCGTTCATCACAGCGAACAGTTCTGTAGGGACCTGTATTTTTGTTTAGATTGTGCCGTCCCATCTTCCTCGTTGTTTTAGGAAGACGTCTCTCTTGTCCCTCTCTTACCTTTCTGTAGATACGTTCTTTTTTTTCAGACTCTGTTCTTGTTTGTACCGTGTAGTGTAATCGGCGTAGTAGGTTGCATTTTTTTTTCCATTATAGTTTTTTTTTGTAGAAGCTTTGTCCTAGTCTGGTTCGTTGTCCTTGACGTACTTGTGGTCCTTCTATTGTATTTCTTCATTCTTGTCATTTCTATTTTCTTTTATAATTAATAGTGCTATGCATTTTGTAGATATAGAATTAGTTGTGCTGTAAAGGTAAATTTCTGAATTGTATTCTGAACTGGGTATTGTTATATCTGGTGTGATCTCAGGTCTCTGGTCGTATCGTTAGTGATCATACCGACAGGTTGGTCGTCTTATAATAGATACCATAACCATAAATCTGTGAAATGGCGGAACTCCAACAACTAATGAAGTTGGGTAAGGAACTTGGCCTGGAGGGAGAAGAGCTACGCGGCTGGATTAAAGAACAGCAGGCGGATTTGCGCGATGAGCGTGCTAAGGATAGAGAGCGTCAACAAGAAAAAGAGGCTCAAGAGCGACAGAGAGAAGAGGAAAGGGAGTTTAAGCAACAGGAAAGAGAGGCTAAGGAACGGGAGCAGGAGAGGGAGTTAAAGTTAAAGGAGTTAGAAGATAAGCAGCAGGAGAGAGAGGCGCGAATAAGAATAGCGGAGTTGGAAATCAAAAAGAATACGCCAACAGAAACAGTTGAGCGGCAGGTACACAATAAGGGTGGCGTTAGGATTAAGCTCCCTACGTTCGACGACCGGAAGGACGACATAGACGCCTTCCTTTACAGGTTCGAACTGAACGCACAATTGCAATGGGGGGAAAATAAGGAATTATGGGCCACGTACCTGGCGTCTCTATTGCAGGGGCGAGCGTTAACCTACTTTAAAGAGCTACAGCGCGAAGACGTGCAAGATTACGATAAGCTGAAGGCTTTGCTGCTTCGCCGATTTGCGCGTACCGAGGAATATTTCCGGGAGCAGTTTAGGCGAGCACGTGCAGATACCAGGGAGGACTTTGCTGCCTTCGTCGCGAGACTAACGGAGTATTTCGCGAACTGGGTAGACTTGGCGCATGTGGGCACGGATTTCGCTAAACTGAAAGACCTAATGATCCGTGACCAGCTGTACGCGTCGTGCCACAAAGATCTGGTGGCTTTCCTGAAAGAGAACGAACCCGCGACGATGCAGGAGGCGTCTAAGTTGGCGGAAGCATACCGTACGGCACATCCGTCCAAACCAGTCGCCAGGGCGTACGTCCAAGATGCTGGGTACGTCGCCGTTGTCGAGGGGTCGCCGGCAGGACTTAGGGACAGGTCGCGTCAGCGTGGTGCCTATAGCGGGCAAGCCCAAGGGCAGCGTAGGGGCTATCACCAATCACCGGCATATGGATCCGGTAAGTTTGACCGAGCAGGAGGGCTAGGTCGCGGTAATAGCCGGGGGCGAGTTGTGACCTTTGCCGATGACCGACGGCATAGGGACTCTAGTTCCGGTCGCGATGGGTCACGGGGACCCAGGCCTAGTGCAGCACAGGGAGCGGAGTGTTGGACTTGCGGACGCGTGGGTCACTTTTCGCGCGAGTGTAGGGCCGCGAAGTGTTGGAACTGCGGCAGAGCGGATCACATCAGCGTGAACTGCCCTGCAGGTAGGATAGCGGCGAACGTGGACAGTAGCTCCAGTCCATGTTCCCCAAATAAATTTCATCATGCGGCTGCGTGTGTTACATCGGACAACGGAGGCGGACAGTATTCTAAGTGTCCCAGTTGTGAGAAGTTATTATCTTCCGGTGTTTTACCTTGTGGGAGAAAGATCCCCGTTATAAATTCATGTCTTACAGGAGGTGGTCTTAGGGTTTATCCGGGGTTTGTTGGGGACGAACCGGTCTCGGTTTTACGAGATACGGGATCTACCGTTGTGGGAGTGCATAGGGATTGCATTCGGGATTCACAGCTTACAGGTGAGACTGTCCCGTGCATCCAATTTTCGGGGGCCATTGAGAAATTACCCATGGCAAGAATAATCATAGATACACCTTTCCTTAGCGGGGAAGTCGAGGCAGTCGTTGGTTGTTTTCCAGGCGCCCAGCTCATCATTGGGAATGTATCACGGGTAGTTTCCCCTTCCGATGAGAACGTGCAAGCATGGTCGCAATCAAAAGGTATTGACTTTTGCGCCGCGGTCGAAACACGTCGACGGGTAGCGGATAAAGATAAGATTAGACCTTTGGCGACGCCAGCGGTCAACCTAGATATCACGCCAGAGCGCTTGGCGAGATTACAAAGGGAGGATCCATCATTAAACCCATGTTTTGGGGAAGCGCGAACCGAGAAAACGAGGAGATATAAGAACGGGTCGTCCTCCTTTGTTGTTCAGGGGGGCATTCTGTTCCGTATGTACGTCACAGTGGCTTCTGTTCAAAAGCAGGTCGTCGTGCCACGGTCGTTAATTGCTACAGTATTGCGTCTGGCCCATGATGTTCCATTAGCGGGTCATATGGGAAGTACTAGAACCAAGCAGAGAGTTCTGAAAGATTTTTATTGGCCGTCAGTATACAGAGATGTACGTTTATATTGTAAGACGTGCAGTGCGTGCCAAAAGACGACGCATAAGGGTCGTTCACCCCAGGCTCCTCGTCAAAAGATCCCCACGGTTTCGGAACCGTTTAAAAAGGTTTCAGTACCTTGTTGATTTAAGAGAAAGACTATCTGCAGCGCGCACTATAGCAGAAGAAGCGTCTAGTATCGCTTCGAAAAGAGCAAAAGACTATAAAGATAGAGGTTCCAAACTGAGAATTTTTAAGCCAGGAGACAAGGTTCTGTTGTTGTTACCTACGGACCATAATAAGTTATTGATGACATGGAAAGGCCCTTATGTTATTGAGCGAGTTGTTTCAAAGGTAGATTACGCTATCCACATTGATGGAACGAGTAAGGTTTTCCACGTTAATATGCTACACAGATTTTATGAGAGACCACAGTATCTGTGTGCACAGACAAGACCAGAGGAGACTGTCTTCTCTACTGCTTGTACGGGGGTCGTAGACCAGTTGGACGGTGACGTAAGCGACACCGAGGCGCAGGAAGAGTTACAAATTCAATTGCCGGAGTTAACTCCGACACAAGGTTACAGGGACGTTAAAATTAACCCTGACCTTACGAGTTCAAGGAGTAGGGAACTTGAGACCCTGTTAGCGTCATTCCCGGACGTTGTTACGGATTTGCCGGGTCGCACTACGGTGATCCAGCACCAAATAAAGTTGACTTCGGATAAGCCAGTATTTCTTAGACCGTATCCGTTGCCTTTTTCTTCGAGAGATAGAGTCATAAAGGAAGTTGAGTCAATGTTGAAGTTAGATGTGATAGAACCATCAACATCGCCGTATTCATCACCCATCGTCCTCGTGAAAAAACTTGATGGATCGGTGCGGTTCTGTATTGATTTTCGAAGATTGAACACTATTACGGTAGGCGATAGGGAGCCTATCCCGTTTCAGGAGGAATTAATAGCTTCATTGGCCGGGTCCACGTGGTTTTCAAAGATAGATTTGACGAAAGGGTATTGGGAAATCCCGCTTACTGAGGAGTCTAAACAATACACGGCGTTCCAAACGCCCATTGGATTATTCCAATTTAAGGTCATGCCATTTGGGTTGGTGAACGCGCCAGCGACGTTTGCACGATTAATGAGATTAGTGTTGAAGGACATACCTAATGTCGTGTCATTCTTTGATGATATAGCATGCCATACGTCGACATGGTCTGAGCATATTCAGACACTAACAGTAATTTTTCAACGATTACGTCATTTTGGGTTAACGGCTAAACCCGCAAAGATGGATTTGGCATGCCCGGAGATAATATTCTTAGGACATATTGTGGGTAGAGGTGTTCAGAGACCTGAAGTAACAAAAATTGACAAGTTAGTAGGGTTGCAAATCCCAAAAACAAAGAAACAAGTCAGAAGCTTAGTGGGAATTTTAAATTATTACAGAAAGTTCATTCCAAATTTTTCCTCCTTGTCATCTTCTCTTACTGACCTTACTAAGAAGGGACAACCCGATAAGGTCCAGTGGACGTCTGAATGTCAGACAGCATTTGATAATTTGGTGACAGCATTATCATCGTCACCCATTCTGATATTACCCGATTTTCGATCTAATTTTATCCTCAGAACGGACGCGTCGGACTCTGGTGTCGGCGCTTGTCTTCTACAGGAGAAGAACGAATGTCTCCATCCTGTATGTTATGTCAGTAGGAAGTTATTGCAGAGAGAAAGAAAGTATTCTGTGATAGAGCGTGAGTGTCTTGCCATTGTCTGGTCCGTCCAGAAACTAGGACGTTATCTCATGGGACGAGAATTTTGTATCCAGACAGACCACAAGCCACTGACATTTTTGTCGAAGAATCGTTCGTCCAGCCCACGCTTGTCTAGATGGGCATTGGCTTTGCAGCCGTATACCTTCGTTATTCAACCAATTCCAGGAACCAGCAATCTTATCGCCGACTACCTTAGTCGAGCCTAGGGGAAGATTTCAGGAGCTTATACATCGGAGGACAGGAACACTGACAGGATCTGTGTGAATGAGTCGACTTTAAAATATTGACATTATAAATATGATATGAAGAATGGTTGATAGGTTGAATGGTTTTTGATTCTGTATTAAGTATTGTGGTTAGTTAGCTATTCATGAGGTGACACATATATGCATATTTCAGACCATATTGATCTCCATATTTTCCCCTGATTTCGGTATTCTATATACTAGGGGAACTGCTAGGTCATTTTTTTTAGTGTAGGTATTGCTCACGCTCACTCGTTGACAGTCATCTTGATGCGATTTGAAATTAATTGCATTAATTTTTTTGGGGTGGGGGATGATGTCACGAGTGGAGTGAGTGCAATTAAGGGGATTGCTACAGAGCGGGTGTAGAGTAAGAAGGGCTCACAGTAGACAGCAAGTTAAGCGTGCTGTTGTGAGTAGTGGGAGGGTCTGAATGAGGCGAAAGCGCTGTATAACTATCACTGCAAGTTAGAAGGCCCGACGGAGCGGACCTGTGAATAAGAGCCCATCGGGCGGACATAAAGGAAGCAGTCGAGAAGACTAGTGGAAGAGTCTTTCCAGTAATGACTGGTGTCGAGGACGGGCCGAAGAGCCACCTCGATGAGCACAGGGGATAGGCCAGCATAGGGCCGGAGGCCACACAGAGGCCAGAAGTGAGGCTGTCAGTGTAGGACAGTAGAGGCACATAAAGTCGTGGCAGTCAGGCCACGGACAGGGACGTAGATATGAGAGTGAATGGGACACTATATTGTTGCCATGTTGATAGGCTCGTGAACTGATACTATGTTGTTGCCATGTTGATGGCTATGGAAATAATAATGTGTTATTGCCCTGTGGAGATGCGAGTGGAATATTAAGGTGTATGACAATAGAAAGGTGATATTGAGAGACTGCGGTGCCAGTGAATCATTAATGTACTATTAAGACCCTGAGGGGAGAGGCTGAGGCCGAAGTGCCTTTAGGAGTAACTACCGGATTGTGGATCCGAGGGAGAGTGTGTGTGAGAGTGAGGCCGTTGTACGGCAGTTCATTTCAATAATATAATGTATGTAATTGCGCTATTATATGTATAATTATGTTTAATAAATGTGTGAGTCTGATGGGTTGTTTTGTTAAGTGTTAAACTTGTTTGTTCGAGATTGTCGTCCTGTCATAAACTATTACATCTCCCAGTCTGGGATTTGTGACACAATATCTTATTGGAAAAACAATATTTCACATTGTACAGAAGCGGAAATACATGCTATGGTCCCTTTCCTCCTTGCTCTCCAAATCTTCTTCTCTGGTAAAATATTAGAGTTGATACAATATTATTTCACTTTATGCTAAACTACCTCTGTCTTACTTTCTTGCTCTCAGCTTCCATACGTTAAAAGAGCCTATGCCACTGCTAACACTGCAGTATTTTGCTATAAATTTTGTTTCAATTTTACTGAGGCCAAGTTTACATAGTCCACTTTTTACTCTCTTGTGGACGTGAAATAATGAACCAATGAAGGCATCGAATGGGATAGATATTTCAACAAGTTTTACTACCTTATTATCTGGATCTATGACTGTGGATATCCGGTCTGTTTTATGAGTGGTTGAAGGATGTATTACTAGACTGAAAAATTGCTGGCATGAGTGGCGTATCCATAAGGACAATTTTATTGTTGATGCTGTTTCCTTTAATTTTGTTTGTTATAAAGTTAACAATTCTGTTGTGTCGCTTCTGATACATGGTCTTGAATTTTGTGCATCCATTTAAAATATGTGAGGCAGTTTCTGTAGGATGGTTACAAAGTTTATATTTTTTGGAATACACATTAGGATAGTAAAGACTCATTAACCTTTCACATGGAAGTAATTGTAATCGTCCCTTAGTGATAAAAGTTCTTATTTTGTCGGGAATGTTGTGGTTTGTCCAGAATGAGTTGGAGAGAGAGTGGGTTCCCGTACAATACGTCCCTGAGATTTCTTGGCTTTCCAATTTTCGGTGATTTCGTTTAGCTGAAGTTTTTTGTACGCCGCATAAAATCGTGTGGCATCTTCGATGACAGTTGATATCTCTTCATCTATGTGAAGTTCGAAGGCATATTTGTTGTTTCTGTCATGTAGCTTTAGGTTCATTCTGGCACACATTTCGTTCAAATGTACCCATGTTGATTTCGTCCAATTTACTTTAGAACCTTTCGTGATTATACCTTTTTCATTTGTTTTGTACCCCGCGAAAGACGTTTCATCAGTCGTCTTTGCAACCTTGCGTTTGTCCATGTGCAACTTTAGTGATGTTCTCGCTGTTTCTCTAACCTGTGGGTCGTCGCTGTTCAATACTGACAGGTAAAATGCTAGGTGTTTCGCGTAGTACATTATGCGTGGACTGAGTAGTCCTAGTCCTCCCTGTGTCTTTGGTGTAAACATGAAGGCTCTAGTGGCAGAGTTGTTAAGATTTAGCCATTCCCTGACCATGTTAGCGATGAGATCTTCAAGATGATTAATATCCTTTTCAGTGAAGGTGATGTTCGGATAGTAGAAGTTCATCTTTTGGTTGCACATTATGTTGACTGCTTCACATACATACATACATAGACAGAACGATAGACACACAGATAAATATAGAGAAGGTAGATAGATAGATAGATAGATAGATAGATAGATAGATAGATAGATAGATAGATAGATAGATAGATAGATAGATAGATAGATAGATAGATAGATAGATAGATAGATAGATAGATAGATAGATAGATAGATAGATAGATAGATAGATAGATAGATAGATAGATGATTGATAGAGATAGATAGATAGATAGATAGATAGATAGATAGATAGATAGATAGATAGATAGATAGATAGATAGATAGATAGATAGATAGATAGATAGATAGATAGATAGATAGATAGATAGATAGATAGATAGATAGATAGATAGACCAACGAGTGAAGTCTGTTTGACTCACAGCAAGAACTTCCATTAAATCAGTTACCGAGAGAGACTTGTTTCAGTCTCATTATTGCAGGAGGTCACATCTCTAATTCCATAGTCCACAAACCGGGACAAAGTAGACTTGACTTTGTGACAGATGAGTGTGCAATTGGGCCTTACAAATTGTTAGAATGAAAGCACTGGGGGAAAAAAGAACAATAATTATGTGAGGGAGTAGGTGAGTTGGTAAAATAATATGAGTGAGTGGGTGAGTGAGTGAGTCGGGGAGTGAGTGAGTGAGTGAATGAATGAGTGAGTGAGTGAGTGAGTGAGTGAGTGAGTGAGTGAGTGAATGAGTGAGTGAGTGAGTGGGTGAGAGCGTGAGTAAGTGAGTGAGTGACTGAGTGAGTGAGTGAGTAAGTGAGCAAGTGAACACCAACATGGTCGACTTAACTGCATTATGGGCCCCCGGGCAGATTCTTTTGAAATGCAAGGGATTTCCTTCCCCTTTTCGAGAACCGTATACATGTAATTTTGTATGCATGCCCTCCCCCCCCTCCCCCGGGCCCCTAAACCCCTTGGGGCCCATGGACAACTGCCAAGTGTGCCCGTGCGTTAAGACGGCTTTGCACTCAAACACGGGGCACGATGGTCTAGAGGCAAGGTGTCCGCCTCTCATCCCGGAGGTACCGGGTTCGATCCCCGGTAAGTGATCCTATGGTAGGTAGGATCGAGCACCTAGCCTTCTCGGCTAAGGACGAAATACTCGTCGGAGCGCCCTTGTGCACGTGGTGCAGGTTAAAGATACCTTGGCAGTTGAAAGACAAGTACAAGGCCGCTGCAGGGGGCAAAAATTCTAAGAAAGTAAGCCCTACCACAAAAAACACACACAGACGAGAACAAGAGAAATAAAATGAATTTTAAAAAAAAACAAGAAAAATGAAGTGTAAATGCCCAGAGCAGAGAACCACCGAAAATAAAGACCTAAAACTATGCACTCTAACACACACACAGGCACACACACACACACACTCCCACACACATACATAAACACTCACACATACACTGCACACACACACACACACACACACACACACACACTGTTCCCTAAAACCTCTGCACCCCGGGAGTGTATGTATGTCTCTATAAAAGTTAAAACTAGCAAGTTTTTGCCACGTACATACCCTTTGAGGTTTGCGGTCGGGGATGTAACGCGATAGCTTGGGAATGGAGAACACATGGAATTTCATTCATAATTGCCCCCCACCCCCCTCAACGTTTTCCCTCTTTCTCGTTACTCAAAAGAGAAGAAAACACCGCGGGGGTGCACGGGAGGATTTGGAGGGGGGGGGGGTCAGGGGCGTAGCCGCAAAGAAATGTTGAAAAAAAAATACAGGCGACAGAACATTTTGATTTAAGCTGGATGTTTTCTTTTTCTTTTGCAAAACGTTTTGTATATATGTATATAGTTATTTTTATTTGCTGGCCTATTGTGTTTCAGATGTATGTGCATAGCTGAAACAGCTATGCTAAACTCGTTTCAGCGAGGGAAAACAAAACAAACAAAAAAGTCACTTGTAATTAAAGTAAACTCGGGATGGATTCAGAGACTAGTGATGACGCATGACAGTTCGGAGGCACTTGTCTTGAATTTAGATCTTTTCGCAGATGTTGTGACGTTATCTGGCATTCTTCAGCAAGACACGTTGTCGACACATGTGTAAATATTCTGTTTAAAACAGAATGTGCTGAACTTTTACACAGCCATAAAAACCAGCTGACGTAATTATAATATGGCGGGAATTTTTTTTTTTTGCAGAACACACGGGCGATGAAACCCATGTGTACCACTGCCATATAGCGATCTTAGTTCTTGTTTGTTCTATCCCCATTTTCTGAAAAACTGGAGATATTTTAGTATGTAGAAGACGTAAGCTTATAACAAATGCGCACTTTGACACTTGTTTAAAATGAGTTATGACACTTATCAAGCTGGTTTACTATTCCGATTTTTTTAATTTTTAATTTTTTAACATTTTTTTTGTAACTCTTTATCATAATACTAAAGCCTCAGACGTTTAACATGGAATTTTCAGTTGTGCAGGAAGTGGAGTTGGAACAAACAGGAACTAAGGTCGCGAAATACCAAAACGTGAAGCTTATACTTATGTGTACCAGCGCATATGAGATACACTCACTAGATACTTGAAACACGGCGTCCTCTTTTACAATGACACTGGGAATGGTCCCTCTTAGAAGTCTCCCCCCCCCCCCCCACACACACACACGCCATTTTTATTCATGCGAAAAGTGAGGTGGAAACTATCATCGCAAAACAAGAAATTATAACACTCTCCCAGCTTGTACCAGTCACCCATTAGGCGATTTGTTTAGTGGAACATGTTACAGTAAGAAGACTTGAAGTTTGAGTTCGACGGTGCGCCGGTACGATAATGGCCACTTTTGCGCTTTTCACGGTTTTTTCAGGATCTTATTTTGGGTCAGTGTCCACTTTTAAGATTCCTGTACCAAGATCAAATAAAAGTGACATGAAAAATCTAACTGGAAAAGGAAACTTTCGAATTTTTTTCACCAAACTTTAAATGGCCGCGGATGCGTTGAGATGTTATCCTGCCACGTTATCTCGAGAGAGGGCATTGGCACCACTGCACATACCTCTAAAGTAAGAGGTGCAGCGCTGCCGCAATTTTACGGACACGTCGTAAATAGAAAAGCAAAACAACAAAAAAACTATCACCCTGCATCTCTAACAATCCTTATCTTACGATCTTCGCTCTCGATGTGCTTCATTCTAAACTATCAGTGGGGTGCAAGACCTACATTATTGTTCTATGTGTAATGATGAAAGTGACGTGGGGTCATAGGTGTGCCCATCAAAATACTCTCTCAACTTGGTGCTAGTCGACCCCAGCAAGATTTAAATCTTGCAAATTCTTAGTTTTAAGCCCGGCGGTATATCCAGTCCTTTCTCAGAGAGGCTAAAATCTACAACTTGCTTTAATAACTTTGATACTAGTTTACAAAACTGTATCCAGATCTATACAAAACAACCTTTTTAGAATTTTACCAATGTGTTAAAATTATGTGAATGTATTTAATTCTACGTTAAACTTAACAGCCCTGAATACGAAACATAAGTAAAGAAAATCTACCAAAACAGACCGTGAGGAGCGCAAAGTGGCTGTTATCGTGCCGACGCGCCGTAAAAACCCACACTCAGACTCAAACTCGAATATCCAGATCTAGGTCACATTAATAATGCCACTTGGATTCGATGCAAAGATAACAGAACTTAGATTATAATTCCTTTCAGAACACACAGTCGTAATAAAGTTGATTTTCGACCAGCAATGTGTAAGAAGAGGTAACGGACAAAATTCCTATCATACTTTTCAATTTTACCCGAGACAAATGCATTTCTTTTTTTGCGACTGAAAAAATCGGTCCAAATAGATAATATGTCTACGTAATATGTCGTAAAGACATGAGGCAGTGCACAGAGTTGCATAACTTTTGGTCACGTAGTTTCCCCCCCCCCTCCCCCCCCCCCCCCAAATACAACGCAAAGTGGGCGTTATCATTCCAATGTGCCACTGAACCTAAATAAACTCAACTCAAATGAAAGTGTAGTACCAAATTCTGTATTATAAAATTCTTTCATAAGAAATGGAAGAAAATAATTAAGATGGTTCTAATGGCCAGTACGCGAAGCAGGGTCGGATACTTAAGATGAGGCAAGTAAAAAAATAAAGTTCTGCTGTTCACGCCTTGCATGATTAAGTTGGATTTTCATGTATACGGAAGCGGCAACGACAAAAACCCTTCAAGCGGTGAAATAGAGAGCAAATTTTTTTTTCAGATGTAACCAAAAGCCGTTTCCGTACACATGGAAACTCTCTCTTTTTAATACTTGATAGATTTTTGACGTCTCCTTCGCCGTTTCCCTTTCCATACACATGAAAACAAGGCTTTAGGTGGAATTCCGTCACACACCTCAAAATTAAGGAATGTCAAAACAACATGTGCGTGACTTTTCAAGCCTACGAGATGTTCATAAACAAGTGAACAGCCTTTTTCCAAAACTGGGTGAGTCAAATTTTGCATCAGTTATGGCCCCTTCCAGATAGTCATTCAAAATTAGGCGTTGCGAAAGTGTTCATTTGACACTTGCTTTGTCCAGTCTATATCACGGGATAAAGATGGGACATAGCAACGGTTAACTGAACACTTAAACAACGTCTTACACTAATTTTGAATAACTATCTGAGAGAGGCCAAAACTGTTGCAAAATTTGGCGTACCCAGTTTTAGACAACGGTCTTCAAGTTTAAATGCGTGTTTTTTTGTTTTTTTTTAGAATGAGCAGGATCAACATCGATTTTCTCGAAAACTGACCGCTGGATTTATTTGAAATGTTACATGGGCTCATATTTCACACATTTTTTATTTGTCAGGCCATCACCTGGGTTTGAGTTTGCTTCTTTGCGCTTTGTAGAAGAAAATCGTCAGTAGACAAGTTACTAAAATACGTAATCTTACTAACTTATGCCAAAACCAAAATTTGTTCAACGTAGCTGTACTTTAGTAGGTGGAGTATTGTTCAGTGAGAATTTGTCGTTTTCAAGTGATCACACATTTTCGTGTTTCGCACCATTTAGTACTATTGAAATCTATTTGCAGTTGCTGTGCGTGCCAGAGGAACTTGTCAGAGCTGGGCTGTTGGATAAATTCTGAACAAAATCATCCTTTCAGGCCCGCTTTTTAGATTATCAAGGAAATAGGACAAGAGCTGCTTATCAGTTGAGAACTATCCCCCAACCTTTTTTTCCCTGGCAGAAAACTGCTATGGAGCCCTAAAACAAGGCTGGCTATTTTTTGCGTTCACTTTTTTTTTTACCGTGTACCGCCAGCCACATTACCTTTTCCACTTCGTGTCCTCCATAAAGACACGCCCATGAATCCATCAACGAAATTTCAAGATTCTTTCATGTGCTGTTTGTATGGCAAACCTGTGTGGCACTGGGTGTGCTACGTAAATTCCGTATCGATATGACAATACTTCGTTCTTCCAGTGGGGTATCGTAGAATAAACAAGAACTGTCCTTTCTTAAAACAAATTCCCTTTCCTACGTCATTTTAATCTACTTCATCGCGATTTATTATTTTTTTTTAATCTATACAAAATTACATTGGATTTACACTGATAAAGGGCTCTCACGGAATTCTACACAAAGAATAGCATCCATGCAGAGCAGGTTTTTCGAGGCAGTTTTTTTTTGTAAATTTCAGCTCTCCATAGCTAATTCATTCTTTCTTTTTTGGTAGAGATATGTCTTTTTTATTTATTTTTTTTTCCGGATGGTTTTTTGCTTTTATTTTTACCATCACGTTTCTTTATGATGCTCCGGTTTTGTCTCAGACTAGAACTTCCCCTATGAATCAACCAGTGAAACAGACCTGCGCTTGAGTCTCAATAGCGGGGAAGTCCCGTTTAACCCCAATGTCCCCAAAGCGAGGCAAAACAGATTTGACTAAGTGCGTTATGGGTCTTAGTTTAGGCAGAGAGTATAGATCTCACGTCCGCTAAACCGCGAAACTAGGTCGCTGAGGTAAACAAGAATTGAACGAGACCTCCTCTGCCAAAGATAGTGTGAATATCTGTTTACTGTGGTTTGTTCATAGTTTGGGCTGATTGAAACTATTTAGAGGCGTGTGGAAATGCACAAACGGGTATTGTTTACCACAATGACCTCCTATCCGCTCCATGCTAACAGTGGTTTCGCGGCGCCTCCCATGTCTCGCAGTGCAAATCCCTCTCTATACACATATGCATGCTCACTTGTTTTGAAGAAAACTCTCGTGTCAAAACAAATCAAACCTTTACTCGATGATTTATAACGAGTATGCGGCTGCCATGTGAGCCTATGTTTGGAGACAACTCACATCTACATGACCAAAGTTATTATCGCAGTGGTAACACGGCACCCCGTCGACAGATAATTATAGGCCAGTGTAAAACTGGCTGCCCGGCGTAAGTGGGGTATTACACTAAGCCCGGAACGTCACAGACAGTTGCTGCCAGCAAAATATATACGCAAGAAATAGTGCCAGAAGCTGGTTGTGGGCCTAGTATAATAGAGTCTTCCCAGATTTACTAAGAAAATATAAGAAATTGTGGTGTGCACTTCTTGTCTGCCAGTAGCTGCCGGCAACTGTGCCGTTCCGGGCTTAGTGTGATACCGCCCTATCTTGAAAATGATGTGTAACAGTGTTTGTAAGTTATGGCTTTGTGTCAGTAAACAGAAAGTGATGCTGAGCCACAAACTGTATATTACTGGAAGAATCTGGGCATGGGAATCCCACCACTGAACATCCACCACTCAAATAATCATTATCATGAAGCTTCAGACTCCAGGAAATTATGACTGTATGGTCTGGTCGCTAGTGCATCTTGCCTAATTGATTTGGTTTTTAGTAAGCCAGTGGAGTTTAAACTCCAAATGGTCTTGTCCACAGCATCCGCTCCGCTACTGTTACCGAAAATGACGTATGAAAAACACCCTTAGTTTCTATCGCGGTGAGGAGCGGAGCGGAACGGATTCTGTGGACAAGAATACTGTGGCAAAGAGTGCTTGACTTTTTTTATGCATAATTTCCCGTAAAATCAGCGGAGCGGATGCTTTGGACAAGAATACTGTGGCAAAGAGTGCTTGACTTTTTTTATGCATAATTTCCCGTAAAATCAGCGGAGCGGATGCTTTGGACAAGAACAGTTACACTGCACGGCATTCTCTTTAGCATAGCCCAAACTGAAAGAGAACATTTTAAAATTCAGTACGAGGAGAAGCGCTCATCTGACACAATAAAATACACTGGAAATGAAACACGGTTTAATACTACATGGCTTCATGCAACACAATGCATATACTGCTGTAATACTTGAATATATTGCTATTCTGAGAGAAGTGATCAATTTATCACATATACAACCTCATACAATTTTGCATTAGATTCAATGCAAGAAGAAAAAAAGACATACATTGTCTCTCTCTCTCTCTCTCTCTCTCTCTCTCTCTCTCTCTCTCTCTCTCTCTCTCTCTCTCTCTCTCTCTCTCTCTCTCTCTCTCTCTCTGATATTAACTGTTTCATTGTTATGCACATTACAAAACATCCTAACATATTTAACATTATACACTGATCAAGCAATACCTGAAAATTCGGTTACTTTTGATATATTATGTTTCTCTTGTTTACACATCAAATTATAAGATATGCTCAGATTTACCAATGTCTGAAAGTTCGCCAATTTAAAATACAGTCAAATTAGTGCCGTAATAACCAACCAAAAAAAAAAAATTGACCAGATTAATTTATTTCTTTTTTCATCGCAGTTTCGAATACTCAGTAGTCAAGAGCGCCCACTATTGCCCCTCTAGCATTATTTTGAGCAGAGCCAGCACTTACGAGAATGTAGCGTCTTGGAGAAATGCTCAGTTGCCCTCTTTCTCAGACGGCACGAAGACACAACAGGCCCTTGGAGCAGCCGCTGTGTAGCTAGCTTGGGCGCTGTTAGTTGGCTTCGTCTGTGAGACGGGCCAAATAGGCAGACAGACAAATACATCAAACAGAAAAAAAGAGTGTGAAAATGTGGATATAGCCGTGTCAAGGGGCTTATCCAAATTTTCACATCATTTTTTTAATCAACGTTTTCATCGATTTGACCATCACATCATTAGACATCGTCAGTGAAGCTAGCGCTTCACGCCAGTGAGCTTTCTTCATTCAGCTTCGTCTGAAACTTTCCTAGTTTTCCAGTTCACGGACATGAGAGTTTGAGGAAATTCTTGGAAAAAGATCAAGAAATTTGCAAATTGCCGTCACAATGCAGCTTTTAAATCCTTTTGGAGGGATACGAAGGACCAGTCCCATCTGTGTGTCCGATTTGCTCAAAATTCTACCTTTGTTTTTGCTAACGATCTCGGTGCCAGTTTCACTATGTGCCAACGTAGTCCTGCCTGATGGTAAGTTTAGATCTCAGTTTTTCCTTTCATTTACAGTCCAGAAGTTTCCAAACTTCCCCCAACTATCGATCTCTTTATAGATGTTCTTTTTCTATTATTATTATTATACTTTCATCGACACCTCCACCTCCCTCAAGGACCTTTCACCTTCCACATTTCAACAAGGCATTGTCCATCCACTGCAGGATGTAGTCCTTCGACAGTGACTTCCATTCCTTTCTGTCTGATGTCTTCCTCATCTATGTTGTTCCCTCTCCCTATGATCTACCAAAACTAAATTAATAAAATGGTACTAAGAAAAACATAGCCCATGACTTTTTCCAATCCATGGACCATCCGAGCTTTAGCCCTTCGGCATTTTATAAGTCATGTAAAAAAAAAAAAAAATCTTAAAATGATATTAAGTAAATTTCAATACAGTTAATATAAAAACATTACCAATAATGTACATTTCATGTAATTGTGTTTCTTATGCGCGAGTGTCGGTAGCTTTCGACCCCATCTGTTTAATCGACGACCCCAGTTTCGACCCCAAGCATAATATTACGACTACATGCATAATGCCATCCCCATCATAACGTCTATATCGAACCCCGCTGAAGACCCCCTGGTTTCCATCCTCCAGATAAGATTGTTTTCCTTCAGACTTTTGACATTTGTGTAATGGAAAGTTCTTCCAAGTATCCCCCTGGGATATCAACAAATGGAGACGGTAATATTTCTCGTGGTAAATTTACTATAATAAAAAAAAGAAAGGAAATTAATAGCAATGTAAAATGTCAAATACCTGCCGCAAAAGTTTCTGTCACGTAAAGAAATTTCGGGAACTTTTATGCACTTGCATTTTGAATAAAGAATGTTACTTGCACTGAATTCGCAGAAAAGAGGTGCTTGGTTGCGCTTTATTGCCCACGTTCAACCAAGGAATAAATATATAGAAGTAATGCTAAAGAATGTTAGTAACGGTACAATGACCAAAAGCAGTCAGTAACTGTGGAAATTTCGTTATCAGGAAACCTACCAACAGTCTTCTTTTATTTATCTATCTATGTATTTATTCATAATTATTTTGCTGCATGTCTGTTTGAATGTTATTTAGCTTTTTGCTGTTCCATCAATGTTTGTTGCTGCTGTTCTTGTTATTGCCGTTGTTGCTGTTGTTGTAGTGAGTCCAATTTCCATGTCCCATTATTCCGGTGCAAAGAACGACGTGAAATGTTAATACTTTTAAATTTTAGAGATGTTTCGCCCCCGAAATTGCCTTGAGAAATGCGCTTGTTGAAATGCGCCGTTTCTATACCGTGGCGTTTCGAGAGAGTTCTATCAAGTTCCCCACAAACGTGAAGCTGTGTCAGGGAATTCAGATGGATTCCCGTGAAGTACATTAGCAGATCCGTGGCCTAATTAGCTAACTATTTTGCTCGAACTGAAGTTGGTATTACAGAAAGCTCTGAATGACTGCTTCAGCCAGTGTCCGTCTGTCTGTCTAATTTATTCGTTTGCTCATATGTCCGTGCCGGCATTGTTCCTCTTATTTTGCCTGCGGTCTTTTTTTCCTCTTACTGTTCCTCGTCAGGCTTTCTCAGTTCTCATCCCCTGACCTGCTCTCGCCAGAGCTCATACGTGGCAAGGAGTGACGTCACGAAGCCGGAAGAGACTTTAATTTCTGCAGTATTTCTTTCGTTAGAACTATTTGCGCTGCTGATGCTGCAATTAAATTCGATTCTATAACCAAGTTTAATTCCACTGCTTACGTCGTAATTAATATTGCGTAAATGCTGGCATGAAATGAGGAAAATAATGTTAATTGCTGTAAACTAGACGTGAAATCTTGACTTGCAGTCTTGAAAATGTTGTTTTCCAAGTGCCCTCTCTTCGTGTGCAGGCATTAACCCTTTGGTGTCCACACATAGATTGCTTGATCCAACACTTGTGGAACATACAAAACTTATTTTAGATTGTCAAATAAATTCAAGCATATTTTTTCTTTACATAAAACGTATCAACTACGAAGGATTACTCGTTTCAAAAATTAGAACCTTTCAAAACTAGAGCGTTGGTTTTTCATTTGTGGTACAATGGTCGCTACAGGGTTAGGCATTTTATAGATTATCATAAATTCTCAGATAATATATAAACCAGCTTCTTTGCAAACTATCCAATGTGTTCATTAGGAAAGTGTACTTATCGCGACCTTGGTTCTTGTCTGTTCTATCTCCATTTTCTGAAGAAAAAAAAAAACTAGAGATCTTTTCGTATGTAGTAGAGATATCATTAATGCACACCCTAACGCTTGTTTAAAATGCGTTGTGGCACTTATCAAAGTTCCTATTTATTCTAACTCCTCATCATTATACCAAAGTTTCAAACGTTTAACGATGAATTTCTCAGTTGTGGAAAAACAGGAGCTGGAACAAATAAGAGCTAAGGTCGCGTTGTGATGCCGGCAACCGAAGATGTATGCAGTGTCTTTAGAGTTATATTAGCCACTATCCGCAAGAGTATTTAGCAGCCAGTCTTTCAACCATCTAACCGGTCTGTGTACTAACTTCATCTTATTCCCCACTGTAACCACCTCACTCAAGCTCATCCGTCCAGGGATAAGCACCAGCTGGCGTAATACTGTCGTGCAAATTGCACCAGTACAGCTATGAGGCGCACAAAAAGCACCAGAACTAGTTGAATACAGTCTCGAATACGTTTAAACGCATAGCTGTTGATACAATACTTATATGATAACCCAGCCAGTGGGTTACCCTAGGTTAACCTGTCTTCTCCACCTTGCCCTATCGAAATTCTGGAGGCTATTACACACCGTGGGTATTCTTCATTTTGCCGACGAAATCCAAGACCGAAACCAGCCTGCCATGGTGTAAATATTGTGCGCTCAAGATTTTTCCACATGTTTAACCTGTTCATTAACCAGCAAAGTATCGACAAAAACCTCAACAAATTCATCCTATACACTAAATTCGATTACGGGCCTAATAAGAAGTATTCCTGTGTTTACTAGTGCTTTTTGCACGCCCTAATCGACTGGTGCTCTTTGCATATTTTCACTACTGGTGCCTTTGGTCTGCTCCCATCCATCCTACCTTAGCGACTTAAATGAGAACAAAAAGGAGAGCCAGGAAGAGTAGCCTAACAGCAGTGAAACTTGGCACTTGGCGCACCTGACAGTTTGTTTAGTCAACACGAGCATGATACGTTTAACCGTGTGCAGCCTGCGGCAAATATTAATGATATTAAAAACGAAGCCCTCGCGATTTGTAATGAATGTCTGAATTTTATGTGACGGCGTCTTCAAGACGAACATTGATAAGAATAGTATAAAATTTGAAGATTTATGTATTTACTGGTAACTGAGCAGTGGGAATAAGCATGTAGCAATGTCATTAAGCTTTCTCAATTATTGATACTAGATGTTCCTGGGACTGGAAGAATACACAGCGGTGATATTATTTTTAAAGTCAATAATCGACCACCAATGTGTAAAGAGAGGTGAAGAACAAAAAGAGGTGTATAATGAAATTTCCGATATTTTTCCACACTATGAAAATAAGTTTCTTCGTTTACCGGTTAAAAGACAACCAAAAAAAAAAAAAATCGAAAATTAACAACATCGCAGATAAAATTTTGTTCAAAATGTTCCTGTGTATATATCGTAAAAAAAAAATTTGAAGCATTACACAAAGGCATTTAATTTTTGAAGACGTAGTCACGAAGTTTTAGATATTGCATAATTTCCCTCTAGCCCCATTATATACAGTCTTTCAAAAATAACTTGACACTCTTGTTTTCTATTTAAATCTCGGTTATTATAGGTCGGATCGATATGGACATTTCACAGATGCTAGATTATTGAACATGAAAAAGAATTAGCACACTGAATCAAAAGATTGGCCACACGATAATTTATTGTGGTACTCGCAATTAGCAGGGGTCATAATCAAAAGTCACAAGTGCAGTATAACGAATGTGTCCGCAACTGCATTGATGACATATTGGCATCAGCGACGCATTGAATGGATCAGTCTTGTGACTGCAACCGTGTTTACTGACACTGGCCGAGCATTTGCTCACTTGTTGTCCTTTGGTCTGTTTTGAAATGACTTCTTAAAATAACGTCGAATGCGCATAAATGCATCCTGTCAATGGGTTGTCACTCTTGGTCTGCCTGGTCTTTGGCGGTCTTTCACGGTCCCAGTTGCTGCCAGACGGTTTCACGTATCATTTACCGTATGTCTGCTGACGTTCAATCTCCTAGCTACAACTGGACAATCGGCATTAAGCAACCCAATAATCTGATTTCTTTCATCTTGGCCTAGTGGCGGCAGGTTTATCCATGTCACCACGTGTGTTTTTTCTTTGTTAATTTGTCAATTTTTAAGTCCAAGAGAATGGAAAAATCAAAATCACGTGACCCGGGTAGTCCAGGACGACCATAGGACCCTAACGAGGAAGTGAGTAAAATTCAAAAGTGGTCATAGTGTTCTCAATGACGTGTGAAAATTTCAATACAATGGGTAATGCAGTTTTAAAGTTACGCACTTTTAAAATGTATCAAGCTATTTTTGAGAGAACGTATTGTATGATCGAATTCGGTATTACTCTTGAGGGTCTGAGTCCAAAAAGTCAAAAACCCTTGGTTATATTAGACACACCCACGTCTTGGCAGGCATGTGACGGCAGTCTATTTTATGTGTCAGCAGCTGCCGTGGTGAGCAAATGGCCTACACTCCTTACACAAGACGCGTCTAGGGGTGAGGGATGCCGAAGCTTCCGACTATGTTTATGTGTTATACAATCTGCATGCTGGAGCCATGACACATTCATAGAGGTTCTGTTGCTTTGCATCAAGCATGGACGCTTTATTTTTCACAGCTTTGGAATTAATGAGATGCCTAGGAAAAATGGCTAACACCGTCATTTCTAAGTGTACTTCCACTGCCCAGTTTTCGCTTTCATTTGGCAACATTTAAGCCATAAAATGTCACTGCACAAGAAGCTCCATTTCAGCTATCATAATTATTGCGTGTCAGTGTAAACCCTTATCGTTCCCAATGGGAGAGGAGTTCAAAGTATAATTATCACAGCAATAATTTAGATTTTAATGCCTTCTTATTGTTTAAGGGTAGTAAAAATGCGTATTAGAGCTGTACTGAACTCTTTAAGATGTATTTCTAAGTATACTGTACAGACATCGCGTGGTGCTGCCATAAATGTGCCAAAAGTAGTATCAATGAGAATATTTCTTCCTCAGTTCATCCACTGCAGGATGTAGCCCTCCTCAGACTTCTTCCATCTGATTCTGTCCTTCACCCGTCTCTGCCATGTTATTCCCCCATGCTTTCTGGTATGTCTTGCTATCTTCTTGCTGGTCTTCCTCTGGGACCCTTCACAGAGCTTATTTGCCCATCAGAACACCTTAGTGTCCATCTATCGTCTTTATATAGCAGAGGCGGGTCCAGCCCACTTTCATTTCTGTTTGAATACTTGATGAAAATAATTAATGTTATTCTAACCCGTGCCTTCCACTTCTTAGGCTTGCGAGATCCATGTCTCAGGAGCCATAAAGCTCGTCCGCTCGGAAGGTTGGGGGAGGGGGGAGCTTATGCACGCTTTACATTTATAGCAATAAAGTAAAACTTTGTTTTCTTGAGCAAATTCAATTTTTTTGGATTGCTATAGGAATGATATTGCTAGTGAAGAAGTCATATAGCCCATGCAAAGTAGCACCGAAAGTTTCAGGAAGTCAAAGCCTTGTCGAATCATGGACATTCATTGTTCTAATGGGCGTGCGGGAAAGGGGGTGGGGTGCTGAAGCCAAGCGTAAGAAATCGTGCGGGGGGGGGGGGGTCACAAATTGCCAAAATTGAGCATACGTACTTTAAGGATGTCCCGAAGACCACCAGCCCCACAATTCTCCGTACCGTGAGAATGACGTTTATTTTTCGGTCTCCTCGACCTGTTCTCACAACTGGGTCATTTCAAATCGATGACCTAAGGCTTTGGGGACAAACACTGCGCAATTACATGACTGTGCTTTAATTGTAAATGGGAAATGGGTCACCTAGAAAATCTAGAGAGGGGCGGACCGCTGACGCAATTTTTTTACTATGTTCTGGTATGTGTTTTCCTCAACTTCCTTTGAACCCTCCCTCACCCTCTCTCTATCTCTCCTCCCCCCCCCCCTCTCTCTCTCTCTCTCTCTCTCTCTCTCTCTCTCTCTCTCTCTCTCTCTCTCTCTCTCTCTCTCTTTTGCCTGACTGCCTTCCCGCACAACTTCATGGCAAAATAATCTTGAAAGGCGGTTTGCGGCTCTTTGATTAAGTGCATTACATAATAGTCTGTATTCCCCCAGCGCAGTGAGCCATTTCTTGCATGCCACACCAGGTCAGCATAAACTACAGCAAGATTCTTGCACATTATTGTACTTGGCACACCATCGCTGAAAATTGCTCAAGGGGGTGGATGAGAGCATCTTTCTGTTACCTGTCAAGGATGACTGTCAGACAATAATTGTTCACATCTTTGTCTCAGAATGAAACTGAGATACCTCGACTTCGCGCCTAATAAACGTAGATTGTGTTTAGGTCTTCAATTTAGAAGGTTCGCTGGCCTTGGCATTTACACCTCGCGTTTCTGGCTTTTATTTTTCTTGTCGTGGTGGGGATTAGTTGTTTTTTTTTTAAATTTGCCCTGGCAGCGGCCTAATTCGGCCTGCTCTTCGCGATTTCCAACTGCCAGAGTACTTTAAACGTGCGCAACATGCACACGGGCCCTTCGAGTTTTTAGCCCTTATCCGAAAAGACTAGGTGCCCTTTTTCTACCTACCATAAGATCAGGGACAGAACCCCCCCCCCCCAAATAAAAAAAAATTCCAACATGCCTGCACCGACCGGGGATCGAGCCCGGGACCTTTGGCATGAGAGGTGAGTACCTTGCCTCTAGGTCAACGTGTCTCCCTAACATATGTAATTTTATTTCGTGCAGTATTAACAATAATAATAAGAAGAAGAAGAATGTTGCACATCTTTAAATAATAATGCTTGTCTCTACAAAATGGGCACCTCTCTCCTCTCTCCCTCTCTCTCCCTCTCTCTCCTCTCTCCCTCTCTCTCCCTCTCTCTCCTCTCCTCCTCCTCCTCCTCCTCCTCCTCCTCTTCCTCCTCTCTCTCTTTCTCTCTCTCTTTCTCTTTCTCCCCTCCCCTCCTCTTCCTCCTCCTCCTCTCTCTTTCTCTCTCTCTCTCTCTCCCTTATTATTTACTCACAAATAAACTTTCATTATCAGTCAGTCAGTAGATAAACGTAATTCCGGTACAGCATTGATTTAAGCTTAGCTTTGAATTTCTCAAATGAAGAAATATCTCTCAATCTTTCAGGAAGAGCATTCCATACATTACCTGTCGACATGTAGTAACATGACAGTTACCTGTATAATTCGTAGAGGAACACCTGTATTTCCCGTGTCTTGCGTTCTAATTTTGTACTCTGCCATAGACTGGGGTAGACAGCCGGAAATGTCTTTCGTTTTCCATCTTTTTAATTGCTGATATATTATTTTAAGCGGATGAAATTGAATTTCGTACAGCACAGCTAAATACTCTGACACAATTATGCCAGTCTTCCTTCGGAACATGAAAACGGCCAATATCTGCGATGGATATCACGCCGTGTTCACAAAGGTATTCTTATTTTGTCTTTATATCATAACTGCACCGTTGATCCTGGGACGCAGACTGGATTATCTCAATTCTAATCTTCACCTGATGCCGTGTTATCAAAATAGCGGCTTTCTCTTCGTAATGGAATCCGTGGTCCAACGTAGGGAAGAAGATGATATTCTTGCTAATGCTAACCAACTTGAAAAAAAGAAGAACCGATATACAGTGTCTGAACCACACTTAAACGTTCATTTCCAAGCTTCTTTTATACTGCAATGGCGTGAAGCAAATTCTGGCGTTCATAATTACAAATTATTCCTTAACTATCGTCTGAGTTTGTTATGGGATTCTGAGATTGTACAATGAAAAGAAGAAAGAATCTACAGTTTATCGTTAGATTTTCTGCAGTGCGACAAAAAGATTTGAATTGTTTCTAGATGTGTTCAGAACTTACTATGGTTTGTCCAGATATATAGAGAGGTTTGAACGGATGAAGTTTATTCTCACTGATGCTCTATCTAAGATTTTATATAAAAATAGTATTCTGTTAAAGGACTTTAACCTTCTCCCTGCCAAGGCTGGAATTATTAGTACAGTGACAAAGATTTTTTATCTGCGCTAGTGTTCATCTTAGACCTTTGGTATTCTATGAATCTGGAGACCCCCAACAAAGTAGACATTCTGGTAGGCTGATTTCAACGGCGGTGGCAGCTGAGCTGATACATTGGCTGAATTGATTAGCCGAAGGTTAAATTGAAATTGCCCTAATTTATCATCGCCACCGGAAAACAGAAAATCTGAATTTCGGCTCAGACAAGAAAAAAAACAAAAGAAAAGGATAGACGAATTCATCTGATGTTTCTCTATTAGAATAATTTGGCCAGAGTTACAGTGTCGTGAGAACCTAGATTAGACTAGACTAGACTAGATTAGATGATTTGTTTTTTGTCTTTTGTGTGTCTGTGTTCTTGTTGTCTTTTATTGCTGTTCTTACTTTTATTTACCCTAAAAAATATAATTCCAGGGTTTTAATTACGGCTATTAATCTCTCCCTCTCTGTCTCACTTATTCTCTGTCTCGTTTTCTTCTTTCTCTCTCTCTCTCTCAGACTCGCTCACTCTCTCTGTCTCTTTCTCATCCTCTCCCCCCCCCCCTCCCCCTCCCTTGTTTGCCTCTCTCTGTCTGTTTTTCTCTTTCCTTCTTTTTCTCTCTCTGACTGACTCAGTCTCTCCCCCTCTCTCTGTCTATCTCTATCTCTCTCTCTGTCTATCTCTATCTCTCTCTCTTCTCTCTCGCTCTGTCTCTCTCTTTCACTCTCTCTCTCTCTTTCTCTCTCTCTCTCTCTTTCTCTTTCTCTCTCCCTCTCTCCCCCTCTCTCTCTCTCTCTCTGTCTCTTTCTCTCTATCTTTCTGTCTCTTTCTCTCTCTCTCTCTCTCTCTTTCTCTCTCTCTCTCTCTTTCTCTCGCTCTCTCTCTTTCTCTCTCTCTCTCTCGTGAACATTTGAAAATACGCCATTTGAGCAAGTTAACCACTGCTTTTTGCTTATTCCAAGAATAATTGTTTCAATTTAATCAACGCCGGTGGTCTTCATGAGGTTATGGTGGTAAACTGAACTTGTGTGATAGCGTAAGTGAGCCTAACTCACAACCTCCCCTCCTCTTCTCCGCCTCTCTGTCTCTCTGTCTCTCTCTCTGTCTCTCTCTCTCTCTCTCCCTTCCCCATTTCTCTCTCCCTCTCTCTCTCTCTCTCTCATTCCTTCTCAACTTCCTTCCCATTCCCCCTTCTCTCTCTTTCTGTCTCTATCTCTCCCTCTCTCTCTATCTCTCTCACTCTCTGTCTGTCTCTCCTGCCCTCTTTCTCTCTCTTTCTCTCTCTCTCTCTCTCTCACACTCTCTCTCTCTCTCTCGCTCGCTCTCTCCCCCCCCCTCTCTCTCTCTCTCTCTCTCTCTCTCTCTCTCTCTGTCTCTCTGCATTTGTACCTGGTTCCCACAGGGTTCCGGATTTTATTTGTCCTCAAGGAAGTGAAACAAAACTTAATTGAACCAATGGCCCAGAAATTTTGGATGATCTTTCTTTTTTTTAAATATAATTTTCATTTTCATTTTTAACCATATATTTCACGTCCTTTGCTGGATTCGGGGAAAACTGTTTGCTCATGTTTCTTATTCATATTCCACATTACTTTTGAACCTCCAATATTCAATCGTTATGTAGGACTGGAATTGTGTGCATCTAACGTCTCAGTTACAGATATTGTAAGATTGTATACTCGTGGGGTGTATAGGACCCTCCTGCTGGTATATTTATTTATTTTTGTTTGTTTATTTATCTATTTATTCACTATTCTTTCATTCATCTATTTATCTAATTTGTTTATTCTGGTAACATTCTGGAATATGAATATAAGAATTTTTATTTCTCCTAGGATTTGATACCTTTTGTTTGGAACACTCAGTCTCTTAAAGACGTTTTTCGGACAGCAAGGGGGCGGTTCAGAAGAATTGGGACCAAGGGGTCGTAAGGAGAAGGTAGCCGTCTGAAGAATTGCAATTATGACATTTCTGGTACAGAAGATGGCTTGGCAATGCCTAGGGAGATGTTCAATGGATAATGGGAGAAAGAAGACGCTTACGGGAGGAATTAATGTCGCCCTAATCATTTTATTTCCTCTTAAGAAGAAAGAATGTTTCAATGTTTTTTTTCTTTGTGACAGTGTCAAGGCATTATGAAAAGCTTCAAAGTCAGGAAGTCATACCACTTCTAAAGAAAGAAATGTATCACAGTAGCATAAAGAAGGTATCTGAGAAAACGTGTCTTCGTAGCCTGCTCACGAAGTGCCGGTTGGAAATCTTTAATGCATCTATCAGTTGTGCTGTGGGTTGAACGACTTCCATTCAGCGGCCTTTGAGATTTAACACAGGCGGGAAACTCGACTTTTGCGGTTACCCGCATAATTTTTTTTCTCCTCCTATTTCTATTTTCGTTTGAAACAGGAGCCCAGCTTTCGTTCCTCACAAATGCATGAAGTCGTAAATCATGTGAATTTCCTCTTTCAAGGAGGGTCTGCTCCTAAAACGCTTCACCATTCTCTCTCTCTTTCAAACAGCTGCACAAAATTAGAAATACATGAAACGGTTAGACATTTTTTTTTTTAAAACATGTCAACTCAAGCATGCTCGAATTTTCCTTTTCTTTCTGGCGGTCTCATTTAACGTTGCCTATGTCTGAGCCATTTTTTGTTTTTTGTTTTTTTCATATTTAGAACGTGTTCGTCACGTACACTGCATTCCCGCCTCTATTAGCTCCATTGCATTGCTGTCTTCTGGTATTATATGTGTGTATGCCTTGTTTTTCTTTTTTTCTTGGACATATTTAAGAGGCTGCCAATTCCCAGATGTTGGTGTTTTTTTTTTTTCTTTTCTCCTAACGTCTGCACCACCCAGTTTCTAAATCGTTTTTTCGTTTTCGTTTCGTTTCAGAAAATTCTTTTTATGTTTTATCTTTTGCACAGTAAAGAGAGCGACATTCTTTTGATGTTGCCATGCGGCTTAAATCAACCGCAGATAGGGGTCTGGCTGCACGAATTTAGCACGGGTGTGTTACGTTGCAGGAGCTACTTAAGAAAATCTGGAACCAGCTGGGCTGGCTGAGAAGGTTACGTTAGATTCATACCCGTCTTTATGGAGTCTTGCAGCAGTAATGTGCTTGTCCATAGTGCTTTATTGTGTCTTGTCCACAACATAACTCCTTCTGGCTATCTATCTATCTATCTATCTATATATCTATCTATCTATCTATCTATCTATCTATCTATCTATATATATATCTATCTTATGTCTGTCTGTCTGTCTATCTACTCTGTACTGAATATCATAACTGAAGTACAATCCCATGTTAAAAACTTCTGAGATTCTGTTCTGACTCTCCGCTCACCAAAACAACACTTATGAGTGATATTATCAAATGATTATTTGTAATTTCATGACATTTTCACCGGCTCCTGGGGTCCATGTTTTGGACATGGCACAAACAGAAATTGTTGGTGTTGTGAGATCACTGTTAATAGAATTTGCTTAATAGAAAAATTACCCGTTCACCCGTTTGTGCTAGAGTAAACTAACAAGCCAAATTATTGCCCGTATCCCTAACGATGGACATGCTTCAGCAGGGGCAAATAAGTATCCGTACTGAGGTGCTTCATATGTATGCGCACCGATGAACATGGTTCATTAGGGATAACTAAATATCCGCACTGAAACACTTCAGGTGTATCCCTGCCGATGTACATGCTTCGGTGGGGACAACTAAAAACCTGTACCGAATACTTCACGTTTATCCCTGCCGACGTACTTGCTTCAGTTAGGGCAACTAAAAATCCGTCCTGAATACTTCACGTTTATCCCTACCGATGCACTTGCTTCAGTTAGGGCAACTAAAAATTCGTACTGAATACTTCACATTTATCCCTACCGACGTACTTGCTTCAGTTAGGGCAACTAAAAATCCGCACTGAATACTTCACGTTTATCCCTACCCATGTACATGCTTCAGTTAGGGCAACTAAAAATCCATACTGAAAGTCTTCAGGCGCATTTCCTTTTATCATTTACCAAAGAGTAAAAATCAGATAATATTCTCTTCAAGGGAGCCAGTATCTAGGATTTCACATAACTATAGACAACGGTGCAAGGGCCCTAGATAAAGCCAGTTGATATCATACAGACCAGCACTGGTGCACTCCTGGGCCCTTCTATTCCAACCAGCTGTGTTTTACACTTGACAGAAATGGAACTCTCAAACGAAGAGATAGAAACAAATTCTCAAAACGTGAGCCACTCACCGTGTCAAAGATAACAATTTATTTTCTAAATAATGTCGAGTCACGTCGAATATTTCAGATAAGGCCAGTTACGAGAAAGAAAAAAAATGACTCAAGTCCAGTTAGCAGTGAAACAATTTAAGAAAGTGACACTTAGCCAGTAGTAAAAAAAGTTTAAAAATCTGTGATTCCCTCTCTCCCTCCTCTGGGCTCCTTAAGCACCTATTTATTTCCAACGAACATCAAGTTGCTTGAATCCATCACCAGGTTTAAAAATGGCTTGAAAGCTCATTTATTTTAAAATTATTTTAACTGTGCCATCTCTAGTAAATGGGGTGTGTATTGCACCTATGCCTCTGTGCATTCGATGGTGTGCATGTATAGTTGAGTTTGTATCCATGTATGCATTATGAGAGTGGGTTATTATTTTGTTTGTCTCTCCGTAAAGTGCCTTTATTATTTATTATTGTCAGTTGGCCCGCTGACTCGGGGAATACCCAAATGTGATTTCTCAAGACGAGTTTCGATCCTCAGTGTGTAAAATGAGGCACAGAACGAAATTCCCTGTCATGCTTTTTAGTTCTACTCCAAGGAAATGGGTCTTTTTTTTTTTTTTCGGGCTCAAAACGTTGGAACACCGTCGTCTGTTAAACTCAGTTGAGGCTCAATATCAACGAAAGTATTAGAAATAAAGTGAACATCGAGAGCTGTTTGAAATATATGCACCTTTACCTCTTTCTCTATGCGTAAATTGACATTTTGTAGAGTTTAGGGATCAGCGGTTAAAAAGCCTTTCGTGATTACATGGAAGGCCTTACTTCCTTTATAATGTGATGATTATTATTATTAGTTTCCCACGCTGATTTGGGGAATACACAGATGTGATTTTTCAAGACGAGTTTGGATCACCAGTGTGTAAATTGAGGCACAGAATGAAATTTCCTATCGTGCTTTTTAATTCTACTTCGAGGAAATGCGTCTTTTTTCCGGCTCAAAATGTTGGAACACTTTTTTCTGGATTCAATAGTGGCTCAAAATCAACGGAAGTATTAAAAATATAACGAAGTTCAAGACATTTTAAAATAATTATGCCTGTGTACACTTTCACGTCTTTCTATGCCTAGTGATATTCAGGCTCAGCAGTATAAGATTATATCAATGGATAATCCAGGTCGGCAGGTCTTGCTTTTACTAACGAAAAGCATAAAAACTGGATCGATTATGCCCAAGATGTGCACGTCAGGCTCAAAGGTTTCATCCAGTAAGCGTGAACGGGCTACCTGATGGATTGGTGAATAACTTTGTGATTCATGCTTTTCCCTCCCCCCAACATTTGGAAAGCGTACATTGGGGGTGAGGGAGGAGGGTAGGGGGGGGGGGCTTTGAGGAGTTTGAGTTTGGGTTTTAACGGCGCGTCGGCACGATCATGGCCACTTCACGCGCTCACAGTTTTTGCGTTACAGTTTTTTGCCTAGCTTTCAGCCCTCAGCGGAGCGTACATGCGCGTTTGAATTGTGGTAATGAAGTAAAAATGTTTGATGTGATGTCCAAATCGGGTGGTTGGCGGGCGCTTCTGGCCGTGTCTCCTTCTGTCCTGTCATTCTTTTACATTCTGTCTCTCTCGTCTTGTTTCTTCCTAGCACAATGTAATCGTTATCGTGTCGACCTGCTTTCTACAAACTCCACTCAAACCCAGTGATGTCCACACAAAAAAAGGGAAAAGAGCCATAAGTTTTTTCAGTAAATTGAAGTGGTGGATGATATAAAGATCATGTTTTTAATGGAAGATGCAAATGTCATGTGATGTCATGCAAAATGACACTTAAAGTTATAGAACATAAGGACCTTATTATGTACTCGTGCACAGGGTGTGAGAAAGCAGGGTGAGACCAAATGCTCAAAAAACATAATGTATAGAGGGAAAGGGGGTTAAAAAAATTGCCATATGAGGATACGCTGATCCAGAGGCAAAGGTGCCGGGTTCGATCCCCGGTCGGTGCAGGCGTGTTGGATTTTATTTATACTTTTTTGGGGGGGGGGGGCGGGGGGAGGGCATTCTTGTCCGTGATCCTATGATTGGTAAGGTCGAGAACCCAGTCTTCTAGAATAAGGACAAAAAACTCGGAGAGCCTGTGTGCACGTTGCGCACATTAAAGATACCTTGGCAATTGGAAATCGAGAAGAGCAGGCTGAACAAGGCCGCTGCTAGGGCAAAAATTCTCAAAGACTAATCCTTACCACAAAAAATACACAGAATTAAGAACAAGAAAAATACACACAAGAAAAGTGAGGTGTAAATGCCAACATCAGCGAAACCTCCTAAAATAAAGACCCGAACATTAAATTTGCCACAGTCAGGCGTAGGTATCTAATGGGTGGTCCCTGAGCTTGTTGTTGGGGAGAAAGTTGAGTCGATGATCTCATGATTACTGTACCAGAGAATTTTGTAAAAGCGGAAATAATCGACTGCCTGTTGGGGGTGGGGGGGGGGGGCTTACTCAGATGATCTCAGCGTTCTATACTGGAAGAATTTAGTTATTCTGTCCTTGTTCTTTTTCTTGTTCGTGATTCTCTTTTGAGAACGTATCCGCTAGTCATGATAGGGATCCAGATTAACCTGGCATCTAAAGGGCTGTTTCCTAAATTAAATTGAGAAATGGCGTGCTATGCGCCCATAGATGCTATTAACCAATGGCTGGAGAAAAAAAGCCTAAATTGCTACGTCCTGGCTAGGGACGATGCATAGACAGACAAAACGATAGACAGATAGATAGATAGACAGACAGACAGACAGACAGACAGACAGACAGACAGCTAGATGGATAGATAGACAGATAGATAGATAGATAGAGAGAGAGAGAGAGAGAGAGAGAGAGAGATAGATATAGATAGATAGATAGATAGATATATAGATAGATAGATAGATAGATAGATAGATAGATAGATAGATAGATAGATAGATAGATAGATAGATAGATAGATGGATAGATAGATGGATAGATAGATGGATAGACAGATAGATAGATAGATAGATAGATAGATAGATAGATAGATAGATAGATAGATAGATAGATAGATAGATAGATAGATAGATAGATAGATAGATAGATAGATAGATAGATAGATAGATAGATAGATAGATAGATAGATAGATAGATAAAGACATAAGTTTCCAGACGAACTGGAAATGAAATAGTTTTGTCCACTCCTTTTTTTTCTTTTAGCTATTCTTAATGTCAATATATTTCCTGTACTTTGTTGAAATGTTTTTCATTTTCAAACACTCCAATTTCCGGAGGTGCTTTACGCTTTTTCGTTATATATAATTTATTTCTGTTTCCAAACGAGCCAACCGCATTAGTAAAGCATAACAAACAGAAGCATTCATTACACGCCCACTCTCCAGAGAGTGATACAACGTTAAAAACCGAGCACTTACACTAATAGTGTTGCTACGGATCCACCGAAGGAAATGTTTTAGATTTCGTTTGATAAGTACAAATAAGTTTTGAGGTTTGAGTTAGGATTTGGAGAGGGTATGTCAACACAATAACGGGTCATATTGTGCTCGGAAAAAAGTAAGAGGATAGACAGAATGTAACAGATCGATAGGACGCAAGGAAACCCGACCAGAAGCGCTCGCCAGTCACCCGCGCATAGAAACAAGAGAATCAGCTGAAAAGTCTAGCAAGTTTCGGAAAACGCTCGTGTTCTAACATTATATAGACCTTTTTAAACCAGGTGACCTAAACAAAAACAAACGAACAAACAAAGAGAGAAATCCATGATTGAGTTTTTCAGTTTTTGGTATTTCTCCTGTCATTTTTGTCATCTGTTCGCACGCTGTATTAAAATATCATTTCAATAGCGTTGGAGGTTGAGTTTGAGTTTAGAGAAAGTGTTCCGGCATGATAACGGTAATATTGTGCTTGGAAAAAGTAATAGGACAGACAGTGTACAACAGAGCGATTTGACAGGAGATCATACCAGAAGCGTCCACCAACCACTCGCTCAATAACGTTATTTAAATGTGTGTGTGCCTGGAGAAAGGTCCCAGTTGTCGCAAATTTTGGATTTTGAGATAAGGGCATATTCTTCTAAAAAATTCAATGCTGAACACGCTGCTTTTAAAATTTTTAACAATATCTTAAGTAGTTTTGAAGATATGACACATTTTGTAAGACAGGGGACAAAAACCAACTTTTGAGAAAAACAGCTTTAACAGCTCACTCCCATGACAGACTTTTTGGATATTGTTGGGGGAGCGTAGTTTTATTATAAAGGCAAATAGGGAAACTACTGAGTTGCGTTCATTGCTCAACTCTAGCTTTCTATGTAAAATACTGCGCTCTCCTAACAAGATCCAAAAAACTTCCGACTTGGCTGTTTTTAGGGGACCGTGGCATGTTACACGGTAAACTATAGATGAGCAGTGAACACTACTCAGTATTATCTCTATAACGGCTTTGTAATTAGTCCACGGTCCCCTAGCAACAATCACTTCAATATTACTTCTTGAAGAGTCACATGTTGTACGAATAATTCATAAAATAATATTTAAACATAAAATATTCCAAAATCCTTTTCATATGCTATTTAGAAATGCTTAAACTTGTGTTTTCTACTAGAAGTACATTTTCGACTAGGCACGACTTTTCACCTCCTAGCTCAAAAATGGTTGTACCGACAACTGGCACCTTTCTTCAGGCGCACACACAAATGTATTTCAAGCCTCCTGGCGTGTCCTCAACTGATCTATGTTGTAGATCATTTGTAATGGACCGCTCTATTTATAACAAAATATTCATTTAAAATCGCCCTATCACCTCTCTCTCTTCAAGTGCCGGATCTGGAACAGATATCGACGATCATGGTTCGCCACTCATTCCTCCGCTGGGATGCTCTCAAAAAGCCCATAATATCCTGGTTTTTTCCCTGTCGCCCATCTGTTCAAACTCTCTAGATATGTTATTCTTTGTCTACTTTTTTTTTTTTCCCCTCTTTTTCCGTTAGAGCAAGATGTTCAAAACCTTTGTGTCGATTCAGGTGTCCCGTGAACTGCAATTGTCTTCTCCTAATTGTTTTTATTAGTGATCGCTCCATGTTTGTGTCTTTCACCTAGAGGGTCTCAAAGCCAAATTTTTACGTTTCACATATAACCCAGAAACAGTGAAAATAAAAACATTCACAATAAAACCATTAAGTGCCACAAAAGCATTCAGATACAATAGTGTCTATCTAAGACGAGGAATTTCCTCGCTAACTTCATTTTTCTGCTTTTTTCCAATTCATCTTATCCACCCCGCCCCCTCCCCCACTCCTTCATTCTCTGGCATTGTCCTGCAGGCAGGAAATTCATAGACGTTAAGTCACCAGGTTGCACGTGTTTGTGATCGTGTGAGTGCAAGTTTTATCAGCCTGAGCTGCATTAGGCTGACCTTAATGCAGATAACAGCCAGCTGTATCGAATCCATACTTTTCACAAGTTTCACAGCGCTTATTTCAACATTAGATCTAATCGCAATAGACATACATCTGCCAGGTGTTTGGAATCCAAATGAAGACTACAGGTGAAAAACGTCAGTTGTCACAAAATGAAGGTTTGGAGAAATTCGTATTTTAAAGTTTGAAAGTCCATAGGCCGAAAAGGGAATGCCTTATCTAAAGTTGTTTCTATTGCTGGACAATGTTTGTTTTTCCACTTAATAGGTATGAGAGGAACAAAGCTAAAGATATTAGTTAAGAGCTGAGGGAGATAACCATATAACTCATTTTTTGCGACAACTGGCGATCTCCCCCCCCCCCCCCCCCTAGTCTTCAAATATATTCATTACGTTTTGAGAGCAGACCTGATAATTCCAACTAATTTGATCGTAATACAAACACCTGTCAGCTGTATCGAACCCATACTTTTACAGGTTTGAATAAGAGCAGAATGGAGTAATCTACATTAGATTTGATCGTCAAATGAACAACAGTACTGCCTGCTGTATCGAATCTATATCTATTATGTTTTGATGAGAGTCGATGATTTTCAACATGATGTTCGAGTTGATCCGCCTTGTTACTTTCCTGCAAGATGTGGCACATTCACTGAGCACAGATAGACCATGGACAGCACTGGAATTTGAGTCAAAACCACAATATATTTTCGGAATTCGTTGGAAGAGAACAAACATTTAAGGAAACTTGACGACAGGTGGAAACTAATAGAATATTTTTTATTTTTTTTAATCTGTAAGTTATCGTTTCCTGCCTGTGACATTCCTGAAGGTTTAAAAAAGAACTCAAAAAGACATGAAAAATTTGAAAGACACATGACATGTGGGAAAATTGATAGTTTCATAATAAATATCTTTCTCCTACTTCCTGTCCTTCATCAAAAAGAAGGAAAAATCTTTACCTTTTATGTTTTTGTTTTCTGTCCTTCCTGTATAACTTCCTCATGAGCATGGCAATTTTCAGGTTCCGTTGAGTTTTTCAGTCATTTTTTTCTTTAAACTACGATCACGCTTCACAAATTATACAGTTTTCTTAAAACCACACTGTATGGATGTAAATTGTAATGTGGGTGTGTGCACGTCCGCGCATATTTTTGTGTATCTATCTATCTATCTATCTATCTATCTATCTATCTATCTATCTATCTATCTATCTATCTATCTATCTATCTATCTATCTATCTATCTATCTATCTATCTATCTATCTATCTATCTATCTATCTATCTATCTATCTATCTATCTACCTATCTATCCATCTATCTATCAGTCTGTCTATCTATCTATCTATCTATCTATCTATGTATCTATCTATCTATTCAAGATTTCCTATTTTAACCTTAGAATTAGGCTGCCTTACATTGGTTACCAGCTGGTCTTCCCAGGTCGGGTGGAGTCTAAAAAAAAATCCTGGCTGAATGAGCCGTCTGTACCAGAGCCTGGTTGCCTGCTGCCCCTATTTTTATGCAAATTCCAAAGCTCTTAAGAGTTCCAGTCGCCTGGCATGTGTCGAGTATACACCTCGGCTACCTTCCACAGGTCTTTGGCATTTTGAAAGTAAACACTGCTTTCAAGTCGGGCAAAGGGTTCCCAAGCGCTTGCGGTGGACTCCTGAATAACTCCATGTTTTTTTGTGTTTTTTTTTCAGCCTATGTTTTGCCTTATTTAACCGGCCGTTGTTAGGGAAGCACAAAGTCTGTATTCATTATGCATACATTCAAAAGAAATGTCAATTAAAACTTTATTTCAAGTTTTACTCACATTTTTCTCTTGACACTGGCTGCAGCTTTTTTGTTTTGTTTTGAGGGACCAATTCCATTAGTTTTAGCCTTAAATTTCCACTAGGACAAATCCCTAAGCCCTATTCCGTAGTCCCGCACCCCACCAAAATAATGCCATGCCCGACCTTTAGAAACACTGGTCTATTTACAAAGCCGAATAGGGAAAGTACTGATTTGTTTTCATTGCTCACCTACAGCTTTCCATGTAAAATACTACTGCCCCGGAACAACAACCTATGTAATGTTTTACTTTGTACAGATCTTTCCAAAGGAATAGAAGATTTTGAACAAAAAATATAATTGTAAATGTACACCCTGTAACATATTTGGTCAACCATCAACGGCAACAATTTCAAAATGTATTGTTCAATTACTAGCTTGAGAATTAACGAACGCGGCAGCTTAAACTCATTACTCTGTAACGAATCAGTAACTCTTGTAAGATGTACGTTTTACGATTGAATTTCATGTTGAAATAAGCGATGGTGCTCTCAAAACTTGTCAAAAGTATTCGTTCGATAGAGCTCGCATTTATGTCTATTACGATTAAATCTTATGTTAGAAAAAGCGACGGTTCTTTCGAAACTTGTAAAAAGTATGGATTCGATCCAATTGGCAGATGTATGTATTACGATTAAATCTAATGTTGAAATAAGTGAGGGTGTTCTCAAAATTTGTGAAAAAAATCTGTTCGACACAGCTGGCAGTTATTCTACATTAAGGTCAGCGTAATGCTCAGGGTGATCAAACCTGCATTCAGGCAAACTCAAACATGTGCAGGCTGGTGGTGACCAATAAAAATGTGTAAATAAGAAACTGACCAAATATTACATCATTACCGAGTAACTAGGATTCGTTTTATTACGAAATTGCAGTGTAAACTAATTTGTATGAAAAACTTTAGAGGTCTTCAGGTCTTGTTTAAAATGGCCCTGTGAATGAATCAAAATTTCATTTACCTTTTTTCTGTTTGACTGTTTTTTATTTGTTTTAACAGACACTTATTGGCCAGGTAGCACTAGCTCTGACTGGTGTTAATTTGTAATATTATTGTCTACAAATCACCTGTCAATATAAGGATTTTAATTAATACATAAATAGCTATAAATAACCTAATAATATGAACATTTTGATTAATATATATAAATAAATGACTAATATCAACATTTAGACCCATGGACCACATTCACCACTCCAACTGAAAAGGGATATAACTCAACAAAATTCTGAGATTCCTTTGTTCAACCGGCATCTTTTTAAATACAGAATACAGGCAGATTACACCTTGAATGTCTTTACTGTTCCAGACTCCCGGGGGCCATGCCTGATGCTCTGAAACTGAACACAGGGGGGGGGGGGTTGCGCCTATGTTATCAGCATAGCCTACGGATTATCGCGACCTTTTATATTATTTCCCCTTTCTTTCTGTAAGGCGGCGGCTCAAACAGAGAACTGCATGCAGGGACAAAATGCGAGTTATCAGTGCTCATGCTGTGTGTGATTACAAATATTTTTTATTTCTCTTCTTCTAACCTTAAGGGGGAGCATCAGATGGACTTGGCTCAGGTCAAGGAATAAAGGCAAAAGTCAAGATAAGGCCCTTGTGTCACTCTGACACAGGTGAATCACACAGACAAGGGCGGGCCGCGTCCCAGTCCGCATGGCAACGTCAATCGGATGTAGACTTTTTTAGGTTTGGTAGGATTACCGTAGAGGCGGGTTCCCAACATAATACCGACGTCGGCGCGATCTCATAACCAGCGGAGCTACGTAGGAAAGATGTCATTCCTATGTGCAAACTTGACCCGAATTCTATGCGTTGGATTTTCTTAAGATTGCTGGCATTTGGCTATAAACTATAACTGTGCCTGATAAAATGAGGCACTTCGTGCATTTTGGTGATATGGAGATATTTGTATCACCAGATAGGTTAATTTAAAGCCCTTTCCTTTGGTACAGAAAATAAATATTGCTGTAATTTAGATAGCCAAGAAAATATAGCCTGTCAAAGACAGGTAGTGACAGAACCACAGTTTTAAGAAAACCACTTTTAATTTTCAGCTTTTCATCAAAATTATTGACGGTGGCTCAATTCAAAGTCAATTTTGAGGCATTTACTCTTCTCAAACAGGTTTATCATTTGGAAAAAGGAATAGTAAAGAGGTTAAACTTTTCCAAAATACCGAAAGTGCTAAATCGATAAAATTGTCCCTTTGATGCCTTTTAACGATTTTCTCGAATGGGGTGGTGAAATGGTCTCATTTTATCAGGCAGCTACACTTTTACATTATTTACAATAGTCACTTACAACAACAAGAAAGTTTCACGTTAATACTCAGGTCAACAGGAAGATAAAACGCCTTAATTGCCGTTTTTAGATGTTAATGGGTTTCGAAATAGATCATGCCTTGATCCCTTGTCAACGGCATGACCCAAATTTCGCTTAGAGTGTTTTGGAATTGGTTGAGGTCACCACCACCCCCACCCCTCCCCGCCACCCCCACCCCTTCCTGTAAATTTGGGAAGCGCCGATGCGCACTACCCATTTCGCGATCTTAGTTATTTTTTTGTTCTATCTCCATTTTCTGAAAAACTGGAGATTAAACACTATACGATCTTTAGATACTATCTCCATATCAGCACCGTTTCGAGAAAATTGTTAATGAAGATGTATGAATAAACTCTACGAAGTGTTGAGAACAAACATTTGAACATTTCAACGAAAATTACTCCCCCAGGTGAGATAGAGGATACCTGTGACGAATTTTGTTAGAATGATGGAATCTCTTTGTTGTGCAACGTCGTCGCCACAGTGCAGTGCCGGTCAGCGGTTCCTTTTTTTTTTAGGGGGGGGGGGAGAGAGAGAGAGAGACAGAGAGAGAGAGAAATATGAGAAAAATCCCAAACTTCCAACATGCCTGCACCGGTCGGGTTTTGAACCGGGTACCCTTGGCATGAGGGGCAAGCACCTTGCCTCTAGACCACCTTGTCCCCGACCGTCTGTCGTCTTGCGTTATCGTGGTGACATGCTTTTTCCAAACTCAAATTCAAACAGTGTGGTATTTTGCCCCTCCTTCGCAGATAATAAGCTGACACTGCACTTTACGAGAAGAGAAGCCGTATGTCGGCTTGATCATAGCTCTTGAGCCATGCTGTACAATCATGAGTAGTTTGAAGTCTGTGAGAGTACCAGGCAGATTGGGCGGGAGTTCAGCGGACACACTGAGTAGTGCGTCTCGAGAACGAAGCTTTAACACTGATGAGCGTTTTTCCCCCTCTCTATCTGTAGACATAATATGTAGGCAGGTCGAATGTGGGAGCGGCTAGTCTTACCTTGGCTACTTCCAAACCAGAATCACGGTGATCTCACTGACATGGTCAAAGATTCTCAACATTCTGTATCTTTATCACGACCTTGTTTGTTCTATCTCCATTTTCTGAAAATGAAGTAAAGAAATACATTGTCATGTGTAAGTGTTAAACCATCTTCAAAATCACTTTCACGTGAATTTTTTAGATCTGGGGGTGGATTTCAGCTGTTTAAACTATGCATAGGAAAGTATTATATGTGAGTGTGCATGGGAAAACGTACAATAAGTCGACAGCGCTGATTTTGAGAAAAACGGCTTTGAAGTGAAAATATGGGTCCGGCACAAACTTCCAACTTGGCTGTTGCTTAGGGGACCGTGGCATGTTACAGGGTAAACTGTAGACGAGCAGTGAACACTACTCACTGTGATCTCTATAACCGCTTTGTAATTAGACTACGGTCTCCTAACAGCAATCACTCCAATATTACTTGGTCAACTGGCTATTGCCACTTTTAGGATTAAATGCCGTTTTCTCAAAATCTTGTTTTAGGGGGGTCACTGATTTCAATTTATCAGAAATGTCTTGTCTTTTATTATATGTACAGAACACAAAATGTCATGTTGCCGACTTATTGTGGGTTTTCTCACGCACACTCACATACTTATTTATGATACTTTACATTCTCGGGCATAATGCTTGTCTGGTGCTTCTGGTCGAGTTTCCTTCTGTCCTGTCATTCTATTATTGTTCTCTCTATCGTCTTGTTTCTTCCTATCACAACACGGCCGTTTTCTTGTCGGCGCGTTGTCTTCAAACTGAACAAGTGCCTGACCGGCTAGTTTTCTTAATACACCGCTTCATGCTTGCTGGGCCCTACCTGTGGCATGTCATGGCCACAGGCTGAGAACCGTTCGTTGAATTAGTGAGTACTAAGACGTACCTGCCTCGACCCTCGCCTCTTGCCCGCATGAAGAGGCACAGATCTACCCCATCTGCTTGACCTTGCCGTGTTTTGACTGGTGGTGCGGTCTGTAGACTGCCTGGTTTAGTGTGGTCAGCAGTACTGAATGACCGCTCACTGCACCGTCCAGTTCGCTGCTTGTGATTGCGGTGAGGTGCGAAATTTAGGTGCGCAGCGAGATACATCTTGCATAATTTAGTCCACACTTGAGTAGTTTGAGTTTCTCACGCGAAAATGAACCAACTGATTTGATTTGACTCGGAGAGGATAAGTATTTGGTTCTAAGTGTTCATTACTATACGAACTCGCTTGATCTTTCTGCTACTCGTAAATTTCTTGTGAGATCATTCAATAAAAATACACTTCAGGAATTTAAAAAAAAAATTGCGTTCTATGAAGCGCATTTCTGTTTTGAAAATGTGTAGTACATGGTGCCATAGATATATTTGCTATGAATAAGAACAGTTTGTGCGTGATATGCACAGTATTGTGTACTCTCTCTCTCTCTGTCTCTCTCTCTCTCTCTCTCTCTCTCTCTCTCTCTCCCTCTGTCTCTCTGTCTCTCCCCTATTCTCTCTATCTCTCTCTCTCTCTTTTTGCCTTTCTCTTTCTTCCTTTCTCTCCTCTCTTCTCTCCCACATACAGCCACACCAACACATAGTGGGGAAAATTATGAAACTGATATTATCTTTGTATTGTTCAACTTCAGGTGATGCATATTTGCACTCATCTTTGTTTTAGGTGTTAACTTTACTCGCTTTTAATTCTAATCATAGTCTTTATAAATGTCTTATTACTATACAATGAGGTGCAGCAATTGAAACTTCACACGTACAACTGCACACTTCAACGTAAAACTTCAGAAAATACTTTCTTTCCAATTCTGTAATTTTAAAAAAATGAATCCTTCTCTGTATCTGTTTACTTTTATGTGCTCCACGTTGTATGCTGCATCTCCGCCTCTGTAGATAAGAAACATTTCCCATTCAAATCATCTTGACATTTTGTTTACAGTGTAGAACCAATATTATCTCTGCCTCCCACAATCTTCCTGCGCTTGCTGTGTGTACATTCACCTTTCATTATTGGAGCCTACCATTTCCATGTGAGCTACAGCAGGTCTGTCGTCCTTTGACAGAAAAGCGTAAATTCGGTTTTGAGTAAATCCAGCTTTTTTCTTAACCCTCTAGTTCCCGAGACTAGAAGAGTACTACATTTTGTAATACGTATGAAATGGATTTTAATGGCAGCTTCAGCGAGTCGAGCCTTCAAATTCAAATACTGTCTGTAGAAACTTCACAGTGATATAGGTTTGTGGTTCTGGAAGATCCTTTTGTTTAAAAGTCATATTCCATTGCCTGAAAACTGACTCAGTCATGGCACTTTTATGGATTCTAGAGAGTTACTACTTGCTTTTCTAAAAAAAAAAAAAAAAAGTTTCCAAAGGTTAAACGTGTGAGCAGCGGGTTTCTATTTATATAAATGTATATCATTCTGAGTGAGTTGTTCAGAGAGAAGAAAGACCAAAGAGATTAAACATGTATTTTGCTCGGTTTTCATAAAAACACCGATCTACAATGTGTGGCTGCGTTATGGTCCCACCTTCTACAGGCCCTGTCGTTGCCTCATCAGTGTGTGCCTAAATACCACCGTCCTAACTAGCACCATATAGTTCGTTCTGAACAAATTGTTTAAACTATAGGATGTTTGTAAGGCTTGGTACAAAGGTGGATTATGGAATTATTGTTTTCTTTTAGATTAAAATGTTTATTCTTCTTTTAGAATTATTGGGGTCATTTTTACTGTTTTTCCTTTTCTGTGTGTTATTGTCGCTGATACAGGCCTTTGCAAAATACTTTATCTATCTATCTATCTATCTATCTATCTATCTATCTATCTATCTATCTATCTATCTATCTATCTATCTATCTAGCTATCTATCTATCTATCTATCTATCTATCTATCTATCTGTCTATCTATCTATCTATCTATCTATCTATCTATCTATCTATCTCTATCATATCTATCTATCTATCTATCTATCTAACTATCTATCTATCTATTTATCTATCCATCTATCTATCTGTCTATCTATTTATGTATCTTTCTATATGTCTGGATGCCTGTCTGTCTGTGTGTGTATGTATGTATGTATGTATGTATGTATGTATGTATGTATGTATGTATGTATGTATGTATGTATGTATGTGTGTATGTATGTATGTATGTATGTATGTATGTATGTATGTATGTATGTATGTATGTATGTATCTATATCTATCTAATTATCTGTCTGTCTGTCTATATATTTTGTTGTCTGTCTGTCTGTACGTCTATTTATCTGTCTACCTAACTATCAATTTTGTTGTCTGTCTGCCCCCCCCCCCATATCTCTCTCTCCCTACATTTTAACACCGTCAATTCTGTCGGTATTCAATCAAATCACCATTCATTCTCCCACAGACACTTCGCTGATGGTACCACCGAAAAACTACCACTAAATGTGTTTACCAGCACTCACTGCTTTTACCACAACACAGGAAGCAATGATGCGTTGTTATGGTGATTAGGAAAACATACACTCTCGCCAGACTCCGACGGGAAGAAAGATAATGAAATGGGGGAAACATGGGAAATAATATGGCGGCATTTCCGCTTCCGGGTTAACCTTATCAGCTCCCAAGTGGACGCTGGAGTGCAAACAAAAGCCGTTTTTTTTCACTGCTGAGTTTTTCAGGTGTTTGTCTCTTGTGGATCTGTAAGGCAATGTCTGACCCCAGCAATGAGGAGGTCATGGATCGAGCGCGGTTAAATCTTTATTCAAGTGTTTGTGTGTTTTTGTTCTGTCATAAATCTGGTTGTGTTGTTGTTCTTGTGGTTGTTTTCGCTGCGGTTGTTGTTGTTGTTGTTGTGGTTGTTGTTGTTGTTGTTGGGGGGGGGGGGGGTTAATAACTTAAGTTGATAAAGGTTTTGTGGTTCTTCTAATGTTCAAATTCTTTGATCCTATCTTTCCAACAATAGTGAAAAGAAAAACAGTTTGACTTTTAATACAGAGAAACACCCTGAGAGCCATATTAATTTAGTTTCTTTATTTATCTCATTCAAATTCGTTAAGTGTAAGCAACGATATTCTGAATGGTTCATGCAGGGACCGGCAGTTCAATTTTATTTCAGACAGGTTACAAAGTTATTGGGTTTTTCTTTCCACTTTTACATACCTGAGGGTAGGACAAACGAAAATATGAGAAAAAGTACAAATTTTGAATCTTTGCGATCTTAGTTCTTGTTTGTTCTGTCTCCATTTTCTAAAAAAAAAAACTGGAAATCTTTTAGTATGTAGAAGAGTTATAACAAATGTACACTTTGACATTTGCTTAAAATGCGTGTGGCACTTATCAAACTGTTTCACAGTTCCGATTTATTCTAACTCCAAATCATAATACTAAAGCTGGTAGAACTTCTCAGTTGTGCAAAGAGTGGAGTTGGAACAAACAAGAACTAAAAGGGACCTCTTGCCTCCCAAGTAAGTATAATTATGTTAAATTTTGACCTTTCGACCTCAGAGTCAGAATGACCTACCGGGTCAGTGAAACTTCTGATGTTCACAGTGCCCGTTCCTCACTGAAGTCTTACATTCACACGGAAAGCTGAAAGTCTGCAAGAACTTTGTAACGTGGAAAATTTGGCTTTCCCCCATCAACTGATGTAACTCGGCCGTGCGCTCGCTGGCTTGGCATTCATGGGAGCCGTCTGGTCACGAAATGGAATGGCATGCTTTTGTATGTGAGATCTTTTCTTCCGTTTTCTTGTCTTTGCTCACGAGTGGTTTCTTGTTTCAGTCTTCATTTCTTTCGTTTCGTTTTCTCGGCGTTGTTGTTTTTTTGTGAATGTTATTTTGTCCTGGTTTATTTTTCTGAAGTTGACTGTGATTGTCTCACAATGGAAATATGCGTTTCTGTCTTATTACCCATTTGCCTCGTGAAGTGATGAACTCTTTGCACTTTTTTTTTTCCACTTAAATTCAATCCCCCAAAGATTGTATTTTGATAACAACTAGGGCACCCAAGCCTTATCTCTGATTTAGCAACGTTGCACTGGAAAACGAACGTAAAACCTCAAACAAAAGAAACAAAAAAAGTGAAGATTTTGAATATCTGTCCTCCCAGCCAGCGTCCCAGCGTCTATCCGACGTAGATTTGTATGGGATTTGCATATATTTGGTAGGATTACCGTACGGGCGGGTTCTTACATCAAACCGACGTCGGCCTGATGTGGCAACCGGCAGATCTGCCAGCAGACCAGGGCCATCTCAACGTATGGGCACAATGGGCAGATGCCCAGGGGCCCCAAGGGTTTAGGGAGCCCCATGCATGCAAATTTATGAGTAGTTACGTAGGGGGCTGACTACAGCCTATTGTTTTTCCCGGGGTTTATAATGATAAGACGGCCCTGAACTTGACGACAATCGTACGCGTCCGATTTCCGTACGGTCTCTGGCTGGGCAGTATTCTCTAATGTGGACCATAATATAACAGCAAAGATAGTAGAAACGATAAGATAAGACACTGTCTTTTTCACACCACTAAAAAAAAACGTGCACACAATTTGCGCGCTCACCGGGAGCGGGGCCCACGGCGCATAGTATGAAAAGAATGCTTGATAATAATAATGGTAAATTTATGATGCAAAATTGTGACAGTGCTACTGCGACTTAAAAAAAAAAAAAAAAGCCAGAGTTTTTTCCCACAGCGATTGAAGTTATAATTCCACAATAAGTGACGTCAATCAAGGCCTAATGCGACAGCCCGAACAGTGGACAAAATTCAATGTTTTTCCCAATTTGGCTTTGTAAAATACGGCACTTTTCATGACTTCCGCTCCTTTGCCGCTAGGTGGCGTTGCGAAATCTGTGCACGCTAAAAGCACTAGCTGTCTCATCTTATCAATTGTAGTATCTTTGATAACATGGCGAAATTTATATGGATTCTCTCGCCCATGCTACTTTGCTGTAAAGCTGCCCACGATGATATGCCATCAAAGGACGCCATGGTCTTCAGCAGCTCCTAGAGCTATAACATTTCACAGGCATGCTCAGCGGAAGAAATATTTATGTACTCTGATGGGTGGAACTCTGCTTTTCACAGCTATGCCCACACAGATCTAAAGAGAATGAGAGAAATGACTTTTCATACCCGGATGTCTGGAAACACTGTGGAGAAGACAAAAAAAAATTGAACTCATGGCAGATGATTCTAGTTGTTGTTTTTTCTGTATATTACTTGGAGCGTCAGTGAAATCATCTCTGGACACTCTCCTCCAGTAGATGTATCGACTGCGAAGTAAGGGCTGAAACAGAGCAAGCCTGCTGTAGGATTCAGACCGGTGGCTCACCGTTCATAAATTTTGTTTCACACTAAAACAATAGGCACTGCCCGTTGCCTCCCGCTGCGTCGCGATCTGAGCAGTGCCTATTGTGCTAGTGTGAAGCAAAACTTGAGGACGGGTAATGCCTATTGTGCTAGTGTGGAGCAAAAACGTATGGGTGGGTAATGCCTATTGTGCTAGTGTGGAGCAAAAACGTATGGGTGGGTAGTGCCTATTGTGCTAGTGTGGAGCAAAACTTAAGGTGGGTAGTGCCCATTGTGCTAGTGTGGAGCGAAAACGTATGGGTAGGTAATGCCTATTGTGCTAGCGTGGAGCAAAATCTTATGGGTGGGTAATGCCTATTGTGCTAATGTGAAGCAAAACGTATGGGTGGATAGTGTCTATTGTGCTAATGTGGAGCAAAACAAAACTTAAGGGTGGGTAGTGCCTGTTGTGCTAGAGTGAAGCAAAACGTATGGGTGGGTAGTGTCTATTGTGCTAGTGTGAAGCAAAACGTATGGGTGGGTATTGTCTATTGTGCTAGAGTGAAGCAAAACGTATGGGTGGGTAGTGTCTATTGTGCTAGAGTGAAGCAAAACGTATGGGTGGGTAGTGTCTATTGTGCTAGTGTGAAGGAAAACAAAACTTAAGGGTGGGTAGTGCTTATTGTGCCAGAGTGAAGCAAAACGTATGGGTGGGTCGAGCCACCGTTCTGGCCCTGCACCAGCCTTGGTATGTTTCACCCCTTATGTCGGCTTTGGTACAGTTTCATCTCTGAACTCACGGGTTCATAAAAACACAATGACAAAGCTAGAGGCAGAAATTCTTTTTATTATATTTAATTTCCCGGAAACCGCCGAAGTGGCCGAACAACGGGGAAATTCCCAGCCGAGGTTTTTTTTTTTTGTTTTTTTTACAGGATGTGTGAGAGTTTTACTGTAAATTGTTCAAGAGGGGGTGGTGGTTAACTGGGAGGGATGAGCGGTCTGGTCCTGTCACATATTTCCAGATTATTCCAGGAAAGGAAAAAAATCAGAACGAGGGCTCGGGGGGGGGGGTGTGGAGAAGACATACGGAAATAAGATGAGGAGGGGGAGGGTATTAGGATCGATAACATTTCGTGAAAGCTTTGGCTTAGAATTCATTTTTGAGAAGGAATCCTGAATACGTGCAGCGGTTCCTTGTTTTGGGGGATTTCTTTTTCCCCCAATTGTTATGGCTTGCCGCCAGGCAGATCTTTCTCTTTTATGAAATAATATACTCTGAAAAAGACAAAAAAACATGTTTTTATTATTATTATTTTCTTTTTTCGCCTTACCGAGATTTTCACTGGCAGTCCAGTTTTTGGGAGAATCTGTCACTTATTAAACAAGAACGAAAACTCATGGCGAGAGTCAGCAGAACAGACTTTCTGAAGGACAGCTAGGGGGAGGTAATAACGAATCGTTACAAGTAAGCGAGATAACCCAAAGAACTGAGGGAAAGTTCCTGGCCCTGATCCTATGGTAGCTAGGATCGAGTATATAGTCTTCTCGGATAAGGGCGAAAAACTCGGAGGGATCGTGTGCACGTTGTGCACGTTAAAGATACCCTGGCAGTTGGAAGTCGAGAAGAACAAGCCGAACAAGGGCCCTGCCCGGGCAAAATTCTAAAAAAAAATTAATCCCTACTACAAAAACACACAGAAACAACAACAAGAAAAATGAAAACAAAAAAATTGGGGGGTAAATGCTAAGAGTTCCGAACCTCCTAAAAGAAAGACCTAAAATCACAACTGAGGGAAGAGAGTGCAGGAGGAAGAAACTAAAAAAAAAAATAATTTAGGGGGGCAAACGCCCTGAATTTCTCCTGAGTTTTATGCTGGGTCGACTGTTACATTCAGTGAAGAAACGAAAAGAAATAGATTGTCAGGAGAAACGAAAGACCAACTTCTGGGGAAAAGTTAGAGGTGAAAAAAATACAGGGAACAAATTTTAGCCAGTCGAGATAACAGAAGGAATCCTATGAGATAACAGCCGGCGTTAGCGTAGTGGATGAAATGGAAAAAAAAGTAGGGTGAGTGCTGAGTCGGCGCGTTATGTGGCGGTTTTGTGGTGTATTTTTTTTTTTTTTTTCATGCGTTCCTCCTGGTGTGCTCAATTTCTGAGCGGTCTGGCGTATGAATTGCTTGATCATTTGTTAGTGCAGATAAAAGCTGCTCTTTGCTCACATAATTTAGAACAGCCAAAGCAAGATTTGATCCGAGTGGGGTTCCATCTAAGATGCGCGCTGCTATGTTAAGACGTGTTTCCACCGTCTCAGACAATGAGGTCAAAGCTATGTCAGTTGCAGAGCTAAATGGCATCTAAAAGGTCGTATCTCTTCGCCCATAAGTTTCTCCAAGACAAACGGTTTGGCGATGAGCTTTGTCTTAAGCAATATTCCCCTGTTACTATCTATCCGTCTATTTATCTATCTTTCTATCTATCTACTGTCATTCTATCCATCTATCTATCTATCTATCTATCTATCTATCTATCTATCTATCTATCTATCTATCTATCTATCTATCTATCTATCACTGTTTTCTACCTATCTATCTACTGTTTTTCTATCTATATATCTATCCTTCTGTCTATCTCTCTATCTATCTATCTATCTATCTATCTATCTATCTATCTATCTATCTATCTATCTATCTATCTATCTATCTATCTATCTATCTATCTATCTATCTATTGTCTTTCTATCCATCTATCTATTTATCTATCTATCTGTCTATCTATTTATCTATCATCTATCTATCTATCTATCTATCTATCTGTCTGTCTGTCTATCTATCTATCTATCTATCTATCTATCTATCTATCTATCTATCTATCTATCTACCTGTCTGTCTGTCTGTCTGTTTGTCTGTCTGCCGATCTATCTGTCAATCTGTCTGTCCATCCCTCTGCCAAATCATCTTGTTAGTTGTTTTTTTCTCCGTGAGATTCAGTGCTCACCGTTTCATTCGTAATGACGCTAAAACTTTCTCGCGAGTTAAGAGGTCAGTTATTTGCTCATTTTTGGGATTATAAATTCCTTTGCCTCTCCCATTTTTATGCTGCTATGAAACATGTGAAGCTTGTACGGTCCGAAACCATATTCCATTTCTTTATGCCAAATGTCAAACAGATCTGTTCAGTGGATTTCAAGTCTGTTAATAATAAAGCAGCTTTGTTGTATTCTTATTTAATAGATTTATCGAGTCATTTAATTAATTATTTATTTATTTATTTATTCATTTATTTATTTATTTATTTATTCATTTATTTATTTATTTATTTATTTTTACTCATTTACTTATTTATTAGTAGCCGAGAGACCCGGCGTTGTCCAGGATAAATCTTTTTATTAATTTCAGTTCTTGGTGATTAGAATGAATCTGCTTCACCCTGGCCTTTCCTTCAGGTTTATTTTGTTGTTGTTGTTGTTGTTGTTGATTTGTTGTTAGATGTCTTACTGCACGCTCTCTTCAGGCATCCCATCAGCATTCATGAAATGACATTCCTCTGTGAAGTGGGCAGTGTATAGTAGTGAACGCATCCCAGGAAGTGATAGGGGGCGAAATTAGCGACACCAAGCAAACTCAAAATAAAATACTCCCAAACCATTTGTACTGTCCAAAACTAATAAAAAAAACTTTCTACGGGTCAAAAGGAAGGCGCCTGTAAAATTTCAGGCAAATCCGAGCTGTATGACCGGTGGTGAAAATCCCGCAAGATTTTTTATTATATAAGATTTAGACTTTGTTCATTCCTTGTCAAAATTATCACTATAAACCTGATATATTTGTCTAATTTCAGACGCGGTGGATGTTCTGGAGACCTTTGACCTGGAGTCCTACGCTCTGGAAGGTGAAGGCGTGGAGAGGGTTACCGGACTTTGCGCTGACAGAGTTTTCTCTGAGGACCTTGAGGACATGAGAACTGTGGAAGACCCGGCCTATAGAATTGTCAATGGAGAGTTTGTGCACAGTCAGAGAATCGTCGACGTGTTTCCAGGTAAATGACATGGGTGTAGCCATGCATTCCAATGTGTCTGTGTGTGTGAGCAAGACCGGCTTGAAGCCAGTTGGAACTAAGGACTATTCTGCCGTGCTCCGGCAAAACACATTTTTTTCGAAAACCATACTTTTGAGATATTTGCGATTTACTGTTTTTAATTATATCTTGAAAACTAAATGTGTAATTATTTTTCACATATTAAGAAAGAGGGTATTAATCTACATCTATTTGGAGATTTTCAGCGTTTTATTCGCTCAAATAATAAAATTATAGCAATATATGTGTTTTGTCGGAGCATGATCAAGAAATGCGTTTTGGTCAAAACGCATTATATTTCATCAAGCTCCGACAAAACACATTTTTTTCTTTATTCCGATCGGGATTTAAATGCGTTTTGTCAGAGCATTGTTGGAAAAATGCGTTTCTTAAACAACCCATTTCAAATGCTCTGACAACACGCATTTTTTCTAAGGTAGAACATTACTACTACAACAGGATTCTTATGAGGTGGTGGACTTGAATAAGCATACTTATAAATATTATTCTAACTATTCATTGTCAGGGCACCATGGTCTAGCAAAGCCGAATATTGAAAAGACTGAGTTGTGTTCCATTAGATGTAAATGCCAAGAGCACAGATCTTCCTAAAACACAAAGACCTTAACACTAAGCTGTGTTTCACTGCCCATCTACAACTTACTCTGTAAAATACTACGGTGCTGCTAAAAACAGCCTTGGCAAACCAGCTGCCCCCAACAAGGTCCCCGAGCCTAAAGAGAGACCCCACCTTAATGTTATCTACTCTTGTCAAGTACACACAACAACCACTGCAACATACACCAAACAGCACATTGCAGGTTTTCCAGAGAACAGCAGTGAATATAGTTATTGGGCACTGCTGCTCATAGAGATATTATTATTATATACATGTCTCTGGTGCAGGGCTCAAACCGCTCAACTCCGAAACTTTGCAGGCTTCCTTTTTTTTTCTTTTTTAAGACGGCCCCATTCTATATCATAAGGTATGTAAAAAAAAAACATAATTTATATAATATATAATATATATATATATATATATATCAGGCCACAGATCACAAAGAAATACACTTTCCTTACCGTCCACCCCCACCCTTTTTTCCTGCCAAAAAGAAAAAAAAAGGAAAGACACGAAAATTGTGACTCGAAAAAAATATATCATAACAAATCGTGACCTTAGTTCTTGTTTGTTCCAACTACACTTTTTGCACAACTGAGAAATGCGATGCTAAAACGTTGGCGGCTTCAATATTTTATAATTTAAGGGGGTAGAATAAATCTGAACTGCGAAACAGCTTGATAAGTATCACAACACATATTAAACCAGTGTCAGAGTGTGCATTTGTTACACCTCTTCTACATACTAAAAGATCTCCAGTTTTTCAGAAAATGGAAATAGAAAAAACAAGAAGGAAGGTTGCGAAATGTCTTTCAAACACAGAACATAAGGCACCTTTATGCGTTTCAAGCGCAGAAACACAGGGCATTAGCAAGTTAACTACGAACACTACATTCCTGGGGTTAAAAACGGGTCACAATTCTTGTTTAATTCCAGGTGGAATTCCCGAGGATTTTTCACTGATCGCAACCATCCGGCCGGACGAGGGCGTTCAAGGAAAACTGTTCTCCATCGAGAGTGAAAGGACGGCTTCAGAGATAATGTCCCTGAGTGTTGGTGATGACGTGCAATTCTTGTATCGGGACATCGATGGCGACCCTGGACCCCAAGACTCTCCGATATTTGATATTACCCTCAATGATGGATTGTGAGTATTTTAGACTGCTAGCTGTAGTGTGTTAAGAAACTCGTGTCTCCAGCCTCTTGATATTTTCTGATTGTTGTATTGCAGTCATTTTTTGCATGTAATCATAGGAGGGGGGTTGGGGGGGGTGTCATACAAAGCCTGTGTACGCCCAAGAAATAGTGGCAGAAGTTGACTGTGTCAGACCAGGCTTAGTATGATAGGGTCTTCCCGGATTTACTAAGAAAATATAGGAAATTATGCTGTGCACTTCGTGTTTGCCAGCAGCTGACTTTGCTGTTCCGGGCTTAGAATGATACCCACAGAATAGAGATACTACCAGAAGCGACACAAAACCAGGAATACGTCATCAATTTTGACTAGCCTGCGCCGTTTTGGATGAGACCGATTGTTGGTAGCTAGGCACGCGGGCAACAAGGTTTAATGTTATATCAGCGAGTATGCATTTAGAGAGAGAGATCTCAACTCCCACCAAATCGCGAAACTAGGGCATGGCCGTAACAAGAACTGGAAGAGACCGTCTTCACCAGAGACAGTGTGCATATCTGTTCACTGTGGTTTGTTCATATTTGGGGTTGATTGAAACTATTTAGAGCCGTTTGTAAGCTCTTACTCCCCGTGGAAAAAGCACAAACGTGTGTTGTTTACCGCCGATCAAGTCAAGAGAGGTTGCAGTTCATTCAAAATAGCGGTTCGCATACTACCTGTAGTCACGAAAAGTGGGCTTCTATCGCCTCTGGTAGTTCCCTATTCTGTCATGATATCCCCTTCCCTTCCTTAGATTTTCCATGACCTTAAGATTTTATGATCGGTAAATCTGCAGGTAACGTTTGTCTTTCAAAGCCGCAAAATTTCTTTGATCGTTTTGAAATACTATTTTTAAAAGTCCACATTAAAGACTTATGAAGTATGTTTTCAGGGCTCTTCCTCTGCGGCTCTTTCACCCAGCGAACGAGTGCATTTTATAAACATCGACCCGTTGCATTTATTGTAGGTGTTTCCATATAAGCGTGTTTTTAGATTATAATACCTTTGGAAAGAATACGCTGTTTAAAAAAAAACTCGCGATTCGCAGTTTTCGAACAGTTTTTTGAAACACTTTAAGATCTACTTCCAGAGTGAGATAACTTCACGATTAGTGTTGGGATGATAGAATACACTTTGTTATGCTATAATGTGGCCCCTTTTTCTTATTTTTCTTTTGTTGTTGTTGTTGTTGTTGTTGTTGTTGTTGTTGTTGTTGTTGTTGTTGTTGTTGTTGTTGTTGTTGAAAGTGGAGATCTAAAAACAGTACTGAGGCGTTGAGGGTAGGGTAACACCCATTCTTGTTGCTCTTGAGATTTCTAAGATCTTCTCACTGAAGTTCTGAACTGGCCTTCTTTATGCTGAGCATTTTGCCATAAATATTAATTCGTTTGATAAACAGTAAAATGTGTTTAAGAGGGTTGAGGGGTGCAAATTTTATGACATAAAAGGGAGTTAATATCAGGCAATTTGGCACTTTTAAGATAATACATATATTTTCAAATGCCACTCTTGCCTGGAAGGTTCAAAGGAAAAGCTCCTCGTCCACTCACGCATTGGCGGTATCAACAATTTTCTCATTTTACATTAGAGCATCTCACAGTTTTTGTTACTTTAGTTATACTTCGATGCAGCAAAACATTATTTGTTTATAACTGCAACACTATAACAAAAAGAATATGCTTTACGATGTGAGAATACAAATCTCACCACGAGCATTGATAAAGTAGTCCTAACTCAAAACTATCAAAACTGTCGATACGCTAGTATGTAAGAAGCATGACGAAATATAAGAAAAGCCATCAAAGGCAAAACTTACGGTTTTTTTCCCTTTTCAGACATTTCCCATATGTATTACCTTTTTTGTTAGTTATCATTATTTGCTGTTGTCATTACCCCTGTTTTATGTGCTGGGGCAATGCCCCTTAACCCACCCCCCCCACCCCCAGCGCCCGTACTTTATGGATGGCCCCCAAAGTCTAGAAAAGTCTAGTGATCTATCCGCATAGTTGTGTACGTTAGACCCTGGCGCAGTTGAGACAAGAGAAGGCGCTAGCGTAACTAGCAAGGAATGCCAAAATTGGGCAAAAAGAAAAGGTTGTATGTTGCGAAGCCCCGCGTGAGAAATAAAACCCAAACAATACAAAGCAAACTAAAGAGAAGACAGAAAATACACAAATTTTCGGCTTTCGCCTTTGTCAAGTGAAAAAAACGAACAATAAAAGACTTCAACAGGAACGAAGTGAACCAGTTTACTTAGCTGCGAGTTCTTGCTTCGTTAGCAGCACCAAAGCACGTCCGTCTGCCAACGTGCTTTTTGCCCAATTTTGACTTTGCTTATAGCCCTGCTGCGACCCCACAGTTTTTCTGTGGTTTTTATGATATTTAGCAAGGAATGCGCCACTGAGGTTGGCAGTGAACGGATATGACGCGGGCGTGCTGTAATTGGGGCGTAGTCGATCTCTCCTGTCTGCTTCCTGGTGATCCGAGTCTCAGACATGGAATAAAGTAATCACCATTACTTAACCCTCCCAGAACGAGTCATTGACAATTCTAGTACATCACCTGATGCCCCTCAAAATCTGTTATTGTTATCTTTTTCATTATTATTATTATTTCTTTCTTTTCTTTTAAGCTTGCCACGGTAAAAAATACCAATAAAAATGCTGTACGGTCTTTCCCCCTCTCAAAATTTGAAATGTTTCAAAAAAGCTCGTATTTCACTACTTTTGTTATGAAATATCCATTGCAGTGCTTAATGGGAGTTGATGGATGTTTCTAACTATTGTATACAGTAAAATGAGAACAGTACTTCAAGACTGAGTTAAGTAGCTCTGCTGGTGGCCGTTCTATACATTCTACAATATTATATTAAAAGCTAAGGTAAAACTCTTTAACTGCAACTTCCGCATATTATTTCAAATTAAAAGTATGTCAAAAACAAAATGTCATTAGTTTCTGTCTTCGAAAAAAAAAAAATCATTATCAATGGAAGAAAGTCTCCATTTTGTTTTTCATGTTTTGTTTCTTTCAGACTGTTGTTTGTTTGTTTGTTTTCAAAGCAATGTTTGAAAAAAAAAGAAAAAGACAGTTTAAATGGCTTGTATAATGGATTCAATATTTTAAGCTAAGAACAAAATATCAGTGTTTTACTTCAAGAAAATTTCGACGTCACTTTAATAAAGAACCGATCACAATTTCCCCTATATGAAAATTTATGATAACTATTGTAACATGACTAAATGATCATCCCACCAGGCAAAACTAGCGGCTGCTGCAGAATGCTACATTTGCTCATTCCACCCACCTAAACTTCTAATCGCTACCCGAAGTTTGCCACACCCAAAGCCCTTAGTGCACACAGGGGCAATAACCCGCCGCATTCGTCTCACCTCGACCCGATAATATAAACATTCTATTCTCCCCTATTTTTTTTTTTACTTCCACCATCCTTCCTACCTTTTCGGTTTTGTTGGTTTTTTTTTACTATTCTCCGTGGGTTTATTTTGGGTTCCGCCAATGTCAAATAGCCGTATGTCACTCCTTCGTTTCTTTCATGTATTTTTGTTTATATTATTTATGTTAGCCCGTGAGAACAAAACCCAGTGGATCCACCTGGGAGATCAGATTTCTGCCCACAGTTCCAGAGACCTAGACCTACTCTCCTCTGTCCACCGTCCCACCCACTCGCTTCCTCCTTGAGCCCCTCTTTCACAATTTCTCTTTCTTTTTTTTTTTTTTGTAAATATAAAACCGATGAAAAGTCGCCTCACAGAATTTGCAGTTTCAGTCTATGTTTTCCATACAGATGGTCCACTTGTTTAGAAAGTGGCTCCTAAACTATTCTGAACGAAACGAGAGTTCAGTTCTCGCTTTAACTCTTCTCTTCAAACGAAGGTCAGTTCCTGGCGACCCTAGTGACTCATTTACCACCACCCCAAAGAACCCACGTAGACGACACTCTTGGCTCCAAACGCAGTTTTTATACCGACTTTGAAGACCTCTGTAGCACAGTAATGGCGTATCAAGTTTTTGTTTCTTTTTTTATTTTTAATGTATTCCATGGGCGAATCATGTCCTGCCTTGCGGCTAAGCTTTTGGACGACGGTGCATGATTAATTTTGAGAGCCGCTGGTTTAAACATTTCAGACAGAATGAAGGGGCCAGCATTATGCTGTTGTATTGATAGCCCAGGAAATCGATGCCTGCCTGAGATAAAAATGAGGAGAGTTTTACCAGAACTCCAGATCCTTTCCAGAATAACACAAAAAAACACGAGCGCAACAGAACAATACTGTAGTCATAGAAGTCACCAAACAGTGTGGCTTAAGGTGTTAAAAATTACGGGCGGAACATTTTGGTGCTTATAAACACTCTGACCACATTTCTATTCTGTTAGTGTGTGTGCGTTATGTGTTTTAAGTTGTTGTATTTGTTGTCGCTTCTGTAGTTGTAGTTGTTGATGTTGTCGCTGTTTTGTTGTTGTTGTTGTTGTTGTTGTTATTGTTGTTGTTGTTGTTGTTTTGGCTCCAATGCAGCCATAACCCTCAGTCAGTCATATTTTTCCGGCGCTTTGGGTTCCAACCAAGTCTCAGATGCTCATCCACGGCCAGAATAACTAACAGATTTGTAACCAGGATCACTCCGCCAAAATAACAGATCCTTTATGTTCCCGGCGCACTGAGTTAATCAGATCTATTCTGCGTCGGCTCTGACTGAGATTTGAACTTCCCTTGCATTCAACCAGCAATACAGACGTGTTTCAATCTCAATAGTGGGCGAGGTCCTGTTTAGCTCCAAAGACCACAGATCGCACGAAAACCGAAGCAAGACACACTTGTCTCAGAACGTTACTGGCCTTAAACTGTTTCCTTTAAGAATAAAAAGAACGGAATAGCTTTGTCCGTGGGGAAAAACAGGGACCGAGGAAGGTAAGAAGTCAGAAATCCTAGTCTTGAGACACTTAGTGAAATAGAAAGTTTCAGTTTCTTTGTAAAATTATATGGCAGGAAAATGGCATTGAATGAAACACGGTACGTGCAGATTCCGATGTATTGGGAAATGGATGTTGAAAGGTAATCTGACCGTGAAAGCTCTTTCGATTGTTATTTCCATTTCAAATCTTACCTGTACCAGTGTACCTGATGTGATAACTAACGATATGATCTGGCTGTTGTCATCCTTATCGTGCCAAACCTTTTTATCTACATGCACTTTCTTTCCCTTTCCTGTACTTCAGCTTTCCTTCTGGCTTCCATTCGCATTATGACTGTGTTGTTCCTGCCTTCTTTCTTTCTTTCTTTCTTTCTTTCTTTCTTTCTTTCTTTCTTTCTTTCTTTCTTTCTGTTTATGTGCCCAAGTTGACAAAGAAACGATACTCCCTGTCTTTCTCCCTCTCTCTCTTTCCATCTCTCTCTCTCTCTCTCTCTCTCTCTCTCTTTCTCTTTCTCTTTCTCTCTCTCTTTCTCTCTCTCTCTTTCTCCTTATCTCTCTCTCTTTCTCCTTATCTCTTTCTCTTTATCTCTCTCTTTCTCTTTATTTCTCTCTCTTTCTCTTTATCTCTCTCTCTTTCTCTCTCTCTCTTTCTCTTTATCTCTCTTTCTTTCTTTTTATCTCTCTCTCTCTCTTTCTCTTTCTCTCTCTCTCTTTCTCTCTCTGTCTCTGTATCTCTGTCTTTCTCTCTCTCTCTCTCTCTCTCTCTCTCTCTCTCTCCTCCCCTCTCTCTCTCTCTCTCTCTCTGTGTCCCCCTGCTATCTTTGCCGCTGTTTCGTTTTCATCGGCTGTTATTCTGTAATGGAAATTAAATTGGTGGTGATAAAATTAATTTCAAAGGAGTAAATGTAACTACATGATAGGACAGGATGACATGCACGTCCTACTAGAAGTGTCAATCAATGCCGTAAATTTAGTAGCTTTGGCTCCGGCGTCGAACCAGGTTCAACCCCGGGGTCTCTGGCATTTTATGTGTACATTCCAACCACTGAATCTCTTTGCCTGGGCATTAAAAACAAAAACTAAATATTAACAATTCATTTTTATATTCTTAAACTATCTTTTAACTTCATAAAGCGCTGATGTGTTTCGGTGAACGAGATTTTGTATTTCTTTTTCCCATCAACCTCAAACACATCCGTGGAACCGCGTCTGGTAGACTACTTAAAAATTTTGCTACACCAGCGAAAATGGTGACCCCGTATCGTTTTTCCTGTAGCCCTCTTTTAGTTGGGAGGTTAGACTAAGGATCAAATTACACCGTGTACGGGAACTGCTCTGGGTTTTTACGCGAGCGTCTGGCGAAACGCACAGTTTAAGAATATGATTTTTTTTTTTAACTTTTGGCTTATTTAGGATTCAGTGCTGCCGGAAACACAACCACGCCCTCCATTTCTTACAAAATTGAAACACATAAAATATGAATTTAGTTTGAACGTATGTATGAAGCTGCGGTTTTAGTTCAGTCAGTGCGCTGAGTTCAGAGAACGGGAGTTCAGGAGAATAGAGGGATGGTTGAGTTAGTTCAAACAGAAAAAAATAGTGCTAATAATGAATGAGCGGTCTGGATGCTGCTCACAGAAGAGAGAATTACACACCTCATAAAAGGAAGACGCCGTGACGTGTTTTTTACGGAGGAGTTTTAGGGAACCTGCGGCTTCACGGGCCAAAAACAACAAAAAAATTCTACTCATCCTTAATCCCTTAGTCTTGTTTTGATAGGCGTTGTTTTCTGTCTCTCCCCAGTTCTCACTCTCTCTCTCTTTCTTCTCTCTCTCTCTCTCTCTCTCTCTCTCTCTCTCTCTCTCTCTCTCTCTCTCCACCATCCACTCCACTCCCCCAGTCTAATTAATTTTCAAACTGAATGTGCGTGAAATACAATCTCCCATGCACTGGGCTTATCGAAGGGGTAAAAAGTTCATTGTATGTTACTGCCATAACAATGTTTTTAAGAATTTTGCCTTAAACTTCGACAAACACAGTAGTTCGATACAAAAGCAATTGGATTAGATTATCTGACGTTTAAGAAAATTAATTTTATGATTTTTAAAACTGTTATTCAGGCTTCAGCGTTGAGCCAAAAAAAAGGGGGAGGGGGGGCCAAATTGCACCACAATGAAATACCCACCAGTAATTGTTTTTTATACAATATATGATATTATTATAATCATAATAAGATTTTGACAGTTGACTTCTGGGAACATTCATAAAGCAGGTATCCTCCAGTTTGGCTGTTTTTTAACTCCGTTTCCCCACCTCCCTCTTGCCACATAGTATTATACCTTTTTCATAGGCTTGGCCTTCGTTTGTCTGTCTTTGGCCGTCTATCTATCTGTTTAAATGGTAATGCCTGAGTCTCTCTGTCATTCTTTTTGTAAATGCTTCTCTATTGCAGTCAGGTCAATGAGATGTGTCTGCTGTATGAACAGTCTGTCCCGTCTTCATAGATTCAAGACATTGCTTTGGTCGTTGCCCTAACATTTTCTGTTTCATTAACATTTTAGCTCCAGCCAGTTGCAGACGCTGAGCTAGCAAAAATTTGCACTCCAGAGCTGCACCTTACATGTTCACACACTTGGGTATTAACACACAGGCCGGCAATCATTTAGCACTCCTTTAGCCGCATTTGACCTGAAGTCAGCATTCTGTCAAGAAATCTGGGAACGGGTATGAGAATGGCAAGTCGAGAAGCTGTCGAGGGCTTAACCCTTTTGAGTCCTAGGCCAAACAACCTTCCTTCATTTAAACTACTAGAAAAAGGGATTATCGGGTAGAAAAACAGCAAGGAGTAGTACACAATTAGGAGTGCAAAACATGCAGGAACAATGCCGGCCGGCCGATATATCGGGCTCGTAGCAGGTTTAGCATGAAATGGTATGGCAATTTGCTGCAACATAATTATGATGGGCCGATATATTGGCTCTCTGGCAGCAAGAGGGTTAATTCCTATACAAGACTCGAAACTTACGACGTGTGATATCTGAGGAGGGGATTGTTTACGTGTGTGTGTATGTATAGCGGGGGTGGAGAGGTTGGCAGGAGGTTAGGGTGGGGAGGGGGGTACTGATGTTGCCGATCCTTGCAAGATAAAGAGAGGCTACACAGCCAACTCACTTGTAAGCAAAATTTAATGTGGAATTTTTGCATCATTCTGCAAAATTTTAATGGGATAACGTCACCAGACATGCTTGTTCATTCACACCTTTTCCTATTTAGATAATTGGCAGATGGAACTAAAAAGGAGGTTGGGGGGAATGTGTAGGAGGGATTTCCCGGCAGATGTTGTATGGGTCAAACATTTTTTTTTTAAAATTACCCTGAGGATATGGGGAAGAGAGAAAATTGTGCCCGGATTTATCATTCCCATCTTTAAAAGGAATTTCTCCTCCTTCCAGTAAACCCTGAAATTGCAAAGATTGCACAATTTATCTGTTGACACGACAAACTCATGACTTGTTTTAAGCCAGTGATTTCTTAAACACGAGACACTGGGGTCCCAAGGGAGGAAATTTCAAAGTCTAAGGGAGGAATCTAAGTCGGGGGGGGGGGGGGAATAGGAGAGGAATTTCAAATCTAGGTTGATGCATTTCAAATCAAAGGGGAGGAATTTCAAATCTAAGGGGGAAAATTAAAATCTAAGGGGAGGAATTTAAGCCAGGGGAGGGAAGAATTGGAAAAGAATTTCAAATATCTAAGGGGCGGAACTGTAACTCTTAACTCCTTTCAGACATTCAAACTGAATGCATGTTTTGTGCATTTAAAAAAAAGGGGGGAGGGGTGGTGGGAAGAAGGTCAGGCAGAATTAAATCCGAAACAAGTCGAATAGAAAAAAAATAAATAAATAAAGCTCATGTTCTTAAAAATGAACCATTCCAGAAATTTCGGAAACTGAAAACAGTTCCTGTCTAGATTCCTGTCGTGTAAAATCATTCTGTCATACACAAACCATTTCGGAACGGTGTCAGGCTTTGCGAATATGCATTTTGAAAACGGACCAAAATGTGGCAAAAAGAACAAATTGTATGTTGCAAATCCACGCGCAATAAATAATACAAAAACGATACACTTTGGCCACCATACATTGACGAACGTGCGATGCTCCAAGAATCCAATTTTTGGACTCGCAAACTTTATGTACCCGCATTTCTTAAAAGTTCTAGGGTATTTTTATTTGTTTGATTTCTTAGTTTGTTTAATTTTCTATCCTGTTACATTTTCTCTCCTGAAGAAAGTTATATTGCCGAACGCTTGATTTGTTGTTTTTTTTCTTTTCCTACGCGTTTTATTGAATCGTTTCTATATTTTCTTTTTTTTACTGGAGGCTTTGCGACATACAACTTTTTCTCTTTACCATATTTTGACTTTGCTTCACCTCCACAGATTTTCTCTCTGCGCCTGGGTGTGTGTGTGTGTATGTGTGTGTGCGTGTGCTTAAATAATATTTCATAAATTTTGAAAATGGTGCCTCTCTCCTCTTTCTTTACTATATTTTTCTTTTATATTTTATCTGTATGTCTGCGGGCTTTCGCCTCCAAAAACGTTTACTTTCAATTCCTTTGAAAAAATAAAAAGAGGACAAAATTGACTTTAATCAGACAAATACTTTAGCTTTACTTCATTAGGTCTTGTTTACTTTTTTTTTTACTTTTTTTGTGTTTGCCACTTTGAGGGAATATTTTTGTCATATGAGCTGCATATTAAAGGCAGGGTGTTTATATGCGCTGCATATTGAAGGCAAGATGTGTATAAACTGAAAAGTATCCTGTTAGAGCTTTTATTACTTAAGTAGCTGACGCTGTGGTGAGATCTCACAAGTGAGACGGAACTAATTTTACCAGAGAGGAAAGTGTATTCCTTTTCTTAAATACATTTTCTATATACCTGAATATTTGAAACTGTGTATTCTCCCTTAATTAATAGATAAAATTCCTCCAAGGAAAATGTAAAAAAAAAAAAATTTAAAAAGAGGGCACTGTATACTACGCGAAGCGTTTCACGTTCGGAATAATGAATACACATTAGTTTGGTTTCACTAAAATTATCGAAAATTAATTTAACATCTCAGAATGCTGGTGTCGTTTCAAGAAACAATTTATATCAACCAAACCTGAAGACTTTCCTTAATTCAGAATTTCATATCTCTGGTCTTCTCATGTAATTTCTTAAGTGCAAAGGACTTAATTTTACAAGAGGAGGAAACTATGTTTTGCTCCAAATGAAGAGATTAAAAAAATAAGCAATCATTTTCCTAATATTAAAGATAAAGATGCGCAAAACTCGAAATACCTTCTAAATGCCTATGTTAATATTCCTATTATGTTTTCTCACGTTAAAGATGGATAGAGAAGAATATCATGTTTTGTTTTTGTTTTATTTCCCTTTTTCCGAAATGGCTCAAATGTAATTTAACCCTAGTCTTTAACTAATCTCTTCAAATGTATATCCCTTACCTTATTTACATTTTGAGTTATATAAAAAAAACTGTTGAAATGTTGTAATCCTCACCCCCACCCACCATGAAAAACCAATAGCTCAGAAACTAAAATTCCTGCAGGGAGTTACAGAAGAATTGGCCAAAGGAAGTCGTCATCTACAGTTTCATGTCAGGTGCAGCGATATCTATTATCATTTTGTAAATGATACAGTATAAAAATGGTTTGGTTAATCCAGAGTTTCCCTGCCAGACAGACGCTAATGGCTGCATGCTGTGAAAATAGCCCTACAAGGTTGTTCTTTTTATGTACTTTAATATGAGAAACTAAACAGGTGCAGTGTTGCATCCCAGTTGTAGTTAAGTTTGCCGGGAAATCGTGGGTGCTGTATGCTGCACTGGCCTTGTGGCGTGTTTGGTTAAGTGCAAGGTCGGGAAGAGACAAACCTCTTGGTAAATTGATTCACGACAAGGGTGAGGCATTTTTGAAGCATATGCCCGAAGAAAAGCTCGGCTGAAAGAAAGAATAAAGACATGTGGCCCCGGATGAAGCTAGAACCCGCGACCCTCTGCTACCGCACCAACCGACTTGCCAGGGCTCAGCTACTCAGCCTCTCAGAGAAACAAAAGGCTATTGCAGCTAAAATAAAGAGTGTTCCTTCTTATCTGACGAGTATTATTGCGCCAGGTGCAACGACTCTCTCTCTCTCTCTCTTCTCTCTCTCTCTTCTCTCTCTATCTTTCTCTTTTTCTTTCTCTCTCTCCCCTTTTCTGTATGCTCTGTTTTTCATCTATTGTACCTTTTTTAAAATTATTATTATCGTCTTTAGCCCATTTCATGTATGCGTGCTTGCGTGTGTGTGTGTGTGTGTGTATGCTTACTTTCGTTTTTTTCTTTTTTTCTCCCTTTCGCTTTGTCTCTCTCTCTCTCTCTCTCTTTCTGTCTTTGTCTCTCTCTCTCTCTCCCTTTATCTCTCTCTGTCTCTCTCTCTGTGTCTCTCTTTCTCTCTCTCTCTCTCTCTCTCTCTCTCTCTCCTCCTCTCGGCTGCTTTTTTTTTTGTTTTGTTTTGTATTTTTTCCCCGTCAAGTTGTCAAGTTGCAGACCTCCAACCAGTAAAACAATGTAGGCCTTTGTGAATATTGTCAATGTCAGCACAAAAGAATGAAAAACTGAAAGACTAGGACGTGGGAAACATCAGCCAAATTACAACAAAGAAAAAAAATTCGAAAAATAAATATTTAAACATTGACTCATTCAGTGCCAAGGGGATTTCCACGTTGTGCCAAGACATTCTCAGAGTATTATAGTTATCATTTTAATGGTGCTATTCAAAAACGACTAATACTCTGCTGATATGTTACTGTTTACAGAGAAACTGTAAAACTTTGACAAACAGAACCGGAACAACGAATCAATGATAATATATTTATCGTCTGTTTATCGACAATGAGCACAGCCCTGACAAGCTATAACCATTTGTTTACGGGGGACTGGCCCTGAATGAGCTAAGAAGATTCGATTTTACGTGTGCCATTTCCCACCTCCACAAATTGGACTCACTGACCAAAAGACCAAGTCTGGGTTTTGTTTACTAAGGCGCTTCTGCGCCAGGAGACTGCATATGCAGTGGCTTGGTGGTTAGAGCGTTCGTTACAGATCCTAAAGGTTTCAGATTTAAAGCATACACTTTCAAGGCACTCACTCGTCAGCAGCCTCGTCTCTGATATAGATTCATTGTGCCTAAGAGAAGGGAGTAAAATACCAACAAAACAAAGTAACGAAGAACCATCACTAGAAAACCATACTGAGCCAAGGGCGGTTGACGGATTTCCTTATTAATGCTAACAGCTGGGCTCGTTCCCAATAAAACAAGACTGAGTGTCAGACACAGGCCGTGGGACTTAAGCAATAGCTTGTCATTCCGAATCGCACACCCATGGGAAAATTCTACATATCACCCCCCCCCCCCCCCAACCACCAGCAACAACAAAATTTATTATTCATTATTAAGTATATATTGTTATTAATAAATATTCAAATATTATTTGAGTTGTATGTTGTGTGAACTGATGTGAGTTGTGAACTGCCGTGAGTTGTGAACTGTTGTGAGTTGTGAACTGCGCCTAACAGGCTGCCTTACAATTTGCTCTGAGATAGAGAGAGAGAGTGAGCGAGACAGGGAGAGAGAAAGAAGCAGTGCAGTGTGTTGAGCGCTTCGCAGGCAGCTCCATTCTGCTCTGTGGTTGACATGTTGTTTCTGTAAAGCGCATAGAGCATTTTAAATGGATATGCGCTATATAAATGCTATACATTATTATTATTATTATTATGTCAGTTCTAATTATAGATCTAGATTTTCAGTCACAAGAAAATTAAAAGTGTTCGTTCAAATGTTGCAATTTTCTTGTGAGAACAATGTTTTCATTTTATAAGAAAAATGCTAGAAAATGATATGAGGGGCTGAAGATTTCATTTGATTCTTTCACTCATTAAAAAGGACGGTTTTATACGGAAACACCATAAAACAGGAAGAATTGAGATTCTTACGAGAGAGAAACATGGGAGTGCTGCACACAATATATCCGAAGAAATAGTGTTTTACAAGGAATGTGCGTCCTCTACGGATGTCAACATTTCATTTTTCGCTCAAGATAAAGAACAGATCTACATCATATTTAGATGTTCCCTGTGGGATGCGCAACGAAACTTCATGTAGAGATGAGCTGGGATTTTCCACCCACTGCCAGAGGAGGGTATCATTATTAATGCCCAGAAAGGTACGGTCAGCTGCTGACAGACAAGAAGTGCACACTGTGATTTCCTATATTTTCTTACTAAGTTCTGGAAGACCCTGTCATACTAAGCCCGGTCAGATACGGTCAGCTTCTGCCATTATTTCTTGGGTATACATTTTGCTGGCGGCAACTGGCTGTGACGTTCCGGGCTTAGTATGATATCTTCTTAATATGGCCAACTGTTTGTAATAAACGCAACTACTGAACCCAGTAGTGCTTATCACTCTCAGCTTGATCATAACTAACTTGCCTCACTGGGTTCAGTGACTGAGTTCATTCTGTCGTTATCAGTTCACGCGTTTGTGCAACCGGTGTATTATAGCAAAGATACTAGAAACGATAAGATTAGACACTGTCTTCTTGGCACCACTAAAAAAAAAACTGTGCACACAATTTACGCGCTGATCTGGGTCGGGGCCGAAGGCGCATAGTATGAAAAAAATGGTAACTGTATGATGCAAAATTGTGACAGTGCTACTGCGACAAACAAAAAGAAAAATTAATATTCAGAGTTTTCGCACAGCGATTAAGATATAATTCCACAATTAGTGACGTCAATCAAGGCATGTAGCGATATCAGAACAGTGAACAAAATTCAATATTTGCCCTATTTGGCTTTGTAGAATACGACACTTTTCATGACTTCCTCGCGTTTGCCGCAAGGTAGCGGTGTGAAATCTGTGCACGCTAAAAGCACTAGATGTCTTATCTTATCAACTGTAGTATCTTTGGTTATAGCGCTAAGTGCGCTGCCCAAAGAGAGAACAAAAAAGTGTCTAACGCCCGGCACGAAGTGGCCTATTTTGGACAGCCGAGCTGTTTAGTTTCAATAAGACCTCGCAAACCGTCCAAATAGTTGGATCTCATTGAAAACTCAATGTCATAACGTCATGTGTCACCATCCAACTAGTTGGTCGATCAAAATTGGCTACTGCGCACCGGGCTTTAAACTAGATTTTGGTTTGTAACGCCCTTCTGTTGTGCCTTTGAACTGAGCAGTGAACATTAATCTAAAACTGAGACTTCCCTTGTTTTGTTGTGAACTATGTTATGTCGCCACTTCCGTATGGCTTAGGTATATAAGCCCTACGCCTTTACTGTATAATGTGTTGCCAATTGTGACCATGTAAGAGCAAGCGACACTCAAATCATGAGCTCTATTAGATCTATTTGTATAATAAAACGGCCGTGGTCAGGCTTGTGAAACAATTGTCTCGCCTGTGCTGATCAAGCTGTGGTTTGTGGAATCTCTAAATTGGTGACCCCGACGTGATATATCCACTGGTGTACGGAGGCCAATGGGTCATCTTGATCCACTTAGTCTGTGCCAAGAGAAGGGGGGGGGGGGGGAAGCGGAGATCCTGTGCCCAGCGCTTTAACATTCTTGGCTGCACCCTCCAAAAATTAAGCTGTCTGAGTATGCGTATATATTATATGGGTTAATTTTTAAACCACATCTTTTGCGAGGTTTCAACTTGTCTGTCTGCTGTTTGTTTGATGTTTTTTTTAATTGTTGCTGTTTGCCGACTGAGCGTTGCAAAACAAAACAAAAACAAAAAAACGCGATGATGAGGTTAACAGCTTGAGATCTTTTGGCTTCTCGAGGACCTCAGCCTAGGCTGTTGCCCTCCTTTTCATGATTCTCTGTTTCTTGCTATGGAGACTCTGTTTCGTTATCTGTTCCGTGGGTATCTCTTGTCTTGTCCTTTCCTGTTGTGGTAGGCGCCAAATAGCAAGAAAGGTGCAGGATGAGTAAAAGCGTTGAACTGCGCCGTTCACGTCCCATTTTATCATTCAGAATTTGAGACGGACGTTTAAACAAACAATCCGAGCTGATTTCAATGTTTATATTATAAGAATACGAAATGCATGGTACTGTGGTGAGAAACTAACAGTACCGGTAGCCTTGAAAAGGAAAGTATTTGACCAATCTATTTGACCAGTAATGGTACACGGTTGCCAATCCTGGTCCCTCAAGAACAAACTAACCTATAAACTGGGAATTGCACAAAGAGCAATGGAAAGGAAGATGCTGAATATAAAACTATAAGATAATGTGTCATGCTATGAAATATGAAAAAAAACAGGGACCACAGACATATTAAAGTAAGTACTCAAACAGAAGTGAAAATGGGCAGGACATATGTCTAGATATACAGACAATAGATAGACAAAAACATGTACCGATTGCCAACCAAGAGCTGGGAAGAGAAGAGACCCAGAAGAAGATCATCAAGAATATGGCAGGATGACATCAGAAAGCCTGGGGGCACAACATGGCAGAGACAAGCAGAGGATAGAAGCAGATGGAAGACGTCTGCGATGGATGAATAACGCCTAGAAGAAGAAGAAGAAGAAGTTGTACAGGGCGTAAATGCAGGCGAGGTTTCCGAATGTAAGAGGATCATTCTACCCTGTTGTGCAAAAACACAGTAGACGGCAAAAACAAAATCTAACAAGCGTCGCAGAAATCGTTTGGCTTTCCTTGTCGCTGTATTCTTTGTCCAGTGTTCATTCTGTGATGACTAAAAGAAACTTTTAGTCGTAAAAACATTATAGCAAACTTATAGAAAGACAGAGTATTTCTACAAAATGATGTCAAACAATGAATAATGACCTAGATTTGCATGTAATAAATGTCTTTTTTCGTAGCACGACAGAATCTTTCATGTTTATCTTGTTTGTGATCTACTGGTTGTCAGGCTTGACAAGAAGAACGAAAAGAGATTTTGAGGATAAGTTCAAGTCGCCTGAATATATTTTTATATATATATTTTTTTTTTTGGTTTGTTCTTGTTGTTTGTCTGTTTATTCCATTAGAGAGGCCAGAAAGAAAGAGACAGACCCCCCCCCCCCAACCTGCAGAAATAGAAAAAAAAAAAAAAACAGCATAATTTACATATATTTACTCCTTCCGTTCCGTGGCAGCGGGAACGACCTCAGCGGGGTTTTCTGACTTCGGACAATGAGGGTAAAATGTTCATTCTTCATTCAGTTTTACAAAGGCATCTATCACGACTTTAATAGCCCCCCAAAAAACTGTGCCAAAGAATGACAGTAAATCGTAGAACCTGGCTGATGCATTCATTAAATCTTTAACATAATTTATATCTTTGCCAAATGATGCTAAACGTGCCGAAGGAGACATAGTTGAAAACTATGGAACATACGTGTAATTCATAAATTATGGCGCCGCTTTTTGCTGCTTGCCTCTTCTGTGTGGAAATTCCCTCATTTGCTAAATCATGTCTGTTTCTTTGTCATGTTTTCAGCTGGAAAAACCCACCCACGTTAGAGAAGCTGACAAAGTTCCAGCGAATTCATTGTAATCGTTCATTGCTGGCAAGTAGCCGCTATACGTTGTGCCGCTTGGCTTTGCTACAGATTTCATCACTTCAGAATGTCTCATGCGGTCTGTCAGTAAATCTGCGTACAAAGAGAATGACTGTACATGTCGGTATGACGTGTCCTGGCAACAGTCACTATGATGCAATGTCTTCAAAAGTCCATTTAATTTGAAAGGAAATATGGATAGTTGATCGAGATACAGACCCCGATGTAGTACTGAAAAATAGAATGGTTAAAAAAACAGAACCAATCTACAAATCAAACTGTTACTGTCCTCAAATAGATCCATTTAATTTGGGAGGAAATCTGGATGGTTAGTTGATCGAGACAGACTGCAATGTAATACTTAAAAAAAAAATAGAACCATGCTACATAATCAATCTAGGACTGTCTTCAAAGATCCATCCAGTCTGAAAGGAAATCCTTGATAGTTAATCGAGACAGAGACTCCAATGTAGTATTAAAAAATAGAACCATGCTACACAATCAAGCTATGAATGTCTCCAAAAATTCATTTAATTTAAAATAAACTCTGTATAGTTGATCGAGATACAGACCGTATTAGAGTATTAAAAAATAGAACCATGTTAGGCAATCACGCTATGAATGTCGTCAAAAAGATCCATGTAATTTGAGGAGAAATCTGGTTGGTTGATCGAGATACAGGCAGTAATGTAGAATTCAAAAATAGAACCATGCCAGGCAATCAAGCTATGACGAACTTCAAAGATCCATTTTTGGAAGGAAATCTGTATGGTTGATCGAGATACAGACCGCCACATAGTATTAAGAATAGATCATTCCACACAATCAACCTATGAGTGTCTTCAAAGATCCATTTAATTTGAAAGGAAATCTGTATACTTGATGACATACAGACCGTAATGCAGTATTTAAAAAAAAAAGAACCATGCTACTCTAGCAATCTACGATGTAGATGCCCAGTATTCTGTAATGCATCGTGGCCGGGAAGCAGTATCAGTAATAAATCATGTTTTCCACCAAGATCTCTTAATTTGTCCCATTCTAAAGCAAGAAGACCAGATTTGGGGAATAATCTTCATTTACAAATTTCACACTTTGAAGCACTGTCATTTCACGTACGTGATTAATCCTTTTTGTTCTGTAAAACGTTCAGTACTGTGTGTTCACACTAAATAATAAATTGTTCTGTGCGCACATTGCTGCAGCTGCACTTTCACCCTTTATGCATGGCCCTTTTTTCCGTTGGAATAGTAAGGACAGCTCAGGTGGGATGGTTTCGGTGGAAAGGAGATGATATTAGTAGGCTGACCGATTACTTGATTCAAAAACTACAAGACACCCTTGTTGGCTAATAATCATAATAGTGAACGACAACACTACGAAGAAGACACTATGACTGTGGATCCATGAAAGAATTATTTTCTGGCGTGGACCCGCAACGCATCCTGTCCTTTCTGCAAGTGGCTAAGATCTACAACTTGATTTATTAACTTTTATACTTGTTTACAAAATGACGTTTGAAAACTGTACCAATGTGATAAACTCATAAGAAAGTATTTATTTCTATTGTTAAACATAAATGCCCTGAATACGAAACATAAGTAAAGAATGTGCACCCAAATAGACCATGGAGGGCGCAAAGTGGCCGTTATGGTAACGACGCGCCAAAAAACTCAAACGTACATTTTGTTTTCTCATTTCACGTAAAACTTTTTGGGCGCGAGATTTTGGAATTTCACAGATGTAGATTATGTCATAAAACTGTCTCCGCGCGTTATATGTGTGTATGTGTGGCTCACCGCGAACAAACCTTGAGCGCCAGCAAAAATAAGTCATCAGTCTGTTTCGTGCAACGTGAGCCAGGAAAATGCATAGCTCAGCAGAGCATCTTACGCCCGCCTGCCCATCATTGCCGCTAGTAGGCCGATGGATGGCGGGATGATTACGAAACAAGATTGCCGGGTATTTCAGCCGTGAAACATGAGTGGCAGGGTTTATGGCCATTACGGTGTCGTATATTGCATTTTCTACGCGTATTATTTGCGAGTCCGGGAGATCTGGAGGCGTTGGCAGACCTGTTACTTATTTTCTCTTCTCTGGAACTTTTTTTTTTTAATCGACTAGCGTATATCTGTTGTAATGACATGATACATTTGGTCCATCTATTTTGTACCGGTGAAAATTGTTCACTCTCTCTCTCTCTGTGTCTCTCTGTCTCTCTCTCTCTCTCTCTCTCTCTCTCTCTCTCTCTCTCCCTCTCTCTCTCTCTCTCTCTCTGTCTCCCCTCTCTCTCTCTCTCTCTCTGTCTCTCTGTCTCTCTCCCTCTCTGTCTCTCTGTCTCTCTGTCTCTCTCTCTCTCTCTGTCTCTCTCTCTCTCTGTCTCTCTCTCTCTTTCTCTCTCTCTCTCTGTCTCTCTGTCTCTCTCTCTCTGTCTCTCTCTCTCTCTCTGTCTCTCTGTCTCTCTCTCTGTCTCTCTCTCTCTCTCTCTCTCTCTCTCTCTCTCTTTCTCTCTCTCGTTAAGTAAAAAAAAAAACTGTTGCACTACGATGCACTGTCCTGGCTATACAAACAGACAGAGTGGGAACAGTATAACATATTGTAATGTTCTTTCCTTTTATTCTGATTTATTTATTTGCTTTTCTTATTAGAGTCGTTTTATCTGTTCAACTTTCCATTTTTTTTATCTTGAAAAAGTAGGTGTACTTCAACGAAATATTGAGATTTTTTTTGTCTCCCCTTTTTCTTTGAGTTTCATTGTATCGTTTACATGTTATTCTTTACTCGTTTTCTTTTTGCCAGTTTTTGAACATTATATTAGTAGCACATGTATATATGAAACTAGATTTCTTTGATAAAAACAGGCTCTCGGGTTCTATGATGGTAAACGGGCATGATGTAGAGTAACCATCCATTACAACAAGCATATTGTAGCAGAGACTGTGGGGATATCTCAGCAATGCCAGAACGTACGTCTTCCCTGGCTGTTCGTGCCAACATCAACACACCTGGCTAATAAGAGAAAGAACTAAAAAAAAAAACAAAAGTGCGGTCATGCTTCTTGCATACCTGGCATCTGTACCAACACCACCACCACCACCACCCCGCCCCTACTACCAACTAATTTCGAAGATTACCATGAAAGAAAAACAGATTTCAGTGTTCCGTTAAAATGTCACCGGATCCAGGGGTATACTGAACCCTGCCGAGCCAAAGTAGTTACGTCCGGAAAAACAAGAAAAAGAAACGACTAAAGGGGTGTATCATTACAAGCCCGGCACGTCACAGCCAGTTGCTGCCAGCAAAATGTACACCCAAGAAATAAATGGCAGAATCTGACTGTGTCTGACCGGACTTATTATGATCTAGGGTCTTCCCGGATTTCCTATGAAAATATAGGAAATTATGGTGTGCATTTCTTGGATGCCAGCAGCTGACTGTGCCGTTTCGGACTTAGTATGATACCCTCCTAACCCGTTGTAAAAGTAGGACACGTGAGCGCTTGGTACCATCGACAAAATCGGGTCAAGATCTTTACTTTTTTACACTTAGATTGCGCACTTCACCAGAAAGCACTGCCTGGGTCGTCCACATAGCATAGCAAAAAAGGCCGAGCTTTACCGCAGCAAATGCGTACTTCGTAGTTTTAATAGACTCTGTCATATTAAGCTCGGTCAGACACAGTCAGCTTCTGCCATTATTTTTTGGGTGTACATTTTGCAGGCAGCAACTGGCTGTGACGTTCCGGGCTCAGTATGATACCCTCCCTAACCCGCTTGAGAAATAGGACACGTGAGTTCTTGGTACCATCCACAAAATGGAGTCTAGGTCATTACTTTCTTGCACTTAGATTTCAGCCTTGAACATAAAAACTGGCGCGGCAGTGTTCTGCATATGCGCGCACTTCATTAGAAAGCACCGCCCGGAGCAGTGGCGTAGCGTGGGTTTCCTGCGCGGTGTAATTAAAGTAAAACGCATTTAATGCTCACTTTTGTGCAAATTTTCAATAACAGTATATTGAAATACATTGTAAACTCTCTCAATTGACAGTATTGCTAGATTACTCAGTCTTTTTTGGCTCACTATTGATATGTTTCGATTAATTTAAGCTTTGAGAAACGTTTTTCACATCTGACAGTTGAAACACTGATAGTTTATTTTGCCCCCCTAAGAATTTAGCTCGGGGGGCACTTCCCCCTGCCCCCCCCACCCCCACCCCCACCACCACGGAACGCCACTGGCCTGGAGCGTCCATATAGCCTAGAAACAAAGTCGAGCTTCACCGCAGCAGGTGCATACTTCCTAGTTTTAACAGGGTTTGGTGAGTTCTTGAAAAATGTAGGCGGAATACTTCGAAATTGTTGCATTAGTAGATTTAAAAGTCTCCCTAGGGAGTTGGGAGCGGGGTCCATCCAATTGAAGTCTGAGATTAGATTTTAGAACTCCAGTGAGGTTGACTGGCGGAGACAAATGGGAAAATTTATACAAACGAGTAACGTGCATTATTCCTAAGGATGAGACAGTAACGTGCAAGATAAAATAGCTTGAAATTTGGCAGCATTGCAAAATAATGAAAAATTAATAATAGTAATAGTAATAATGAGAGAGAGGGGGAAGAGAGAAAGAGAGAGTGAGAGAGAGAAGGGAAGGAGAGTGGGGGGGGGGGGGAAGAGGAGAGAGAGAGAGAGAGAGAATAGGACGAAATCGGGTTTAACACGGTAAGGCCGAGCCTCAGCTCTCATCTAGGTGTGTTTGCAATTTTTTACATGTTTTTTTTTTCGCTCATAGAATGGGTAATTTGCTTGGAAAGATCATAATAACAATGGTAATAACTGAAATTCGTGGTAGAGCTAGACTGCACGAGCTCTTCAAAGGTAAAGAAAAGCTTCACCAAACGAGTGTTTCTGGCCTTAACTTCCTTAGACTCGATCGCGACTGAGCCACACCCAGATCATGACTCTGGAGTTCCTCTTTGAGCACGCTTTGAGTGCTAGTCGCATTTAAACTTCTAGAAACGTGGTTCTTATTGTCCCATGTCCCACTTCCATTTTCCGAAAATTCATGCACCCCATAATGACTGGACAAAGTTTCTAGGCAATATAAACAAAGAGATATTTAAAAATATGTATCTATTCAGTATGTTTCATTTAACCATTACAGTGGTGCATCTGTTAAGTTCGATGTTTTAATCCGAGCTAAGCAAGGAAACCACCTACACGACATAAATAAACAAACAACAGTTTATCTAAGCTTATACAGTTAAGTTAAAAGACACTATGAAATTAAGATCTCTGTGAAAAATCCCTATACTCCAACCTGAAGTCCCACACCTCACCAAAATATTATTATTGCCACACCCCACCGATGGTGTGTGTGTGTGTGTGTCCCACCTTGAGAAACACCACTCCAGACCTTAGTCACCGACTTGCCATCCAGCTCGATGGTAGCCAGACCACGCCAACGCTCTGTTACCAGACATTCCAACTTGTCACCCAGTCAGCATCCCTAAGTCAATCGGACATAGATTTATAGAGGATTCCCGTAGAGTGGGTAGGATTACCTTAGGGGCGGATTCCCTACGTCAAACCGACGTCGATACGACGTTATACGCACCGGATCTATTTAGGAACGATGCCATTCCTATGTACAAACTTGACTTCAATCCCGTGTATCTAATTTTTGTTGCTGGCTGGACAGAAGCCTTATATAAGGTCTGCTTCACGTGATCATGTTATCCAGCGTCAGATTTTGCCATGCCTCATACATGCTGCACAAAGATATCAGATCTTAGTTATCAAACTTAGTTTGATCTCTGAATTTCGTGATTTGCACCTAAAACAGAGTAAAATAAATGTAGACACAATTTATTATAATGTTCTAATAATTATCTTATATAATTAAAACAAACTCGGCCAATTTAACCAGCCCTACCACCGCCCAGACATCTAAGATTTGCGTGAAATTTTACAGGTGCCTTCTTTTCGACCTGCCGTTGCTTAAGATTTGGAGGCTTGAAATATTGGGGAATTATTTTTTTTAGTTTGCATTGTGTTGCTAATTTCTCCCACCGATCCTTTCTTTTCCACGAACTCATGACCTACGATAGACCCTTATTTCTTCATTGCGTAACTTAGAATTTTTGCATGTTCATTTTATTGTACATAAACTTTCAATAGGATAAGTTTTCACTCAGTGGGATCGTTTGAACAAGTCATTGACAAAAGATACTGTACGGTAATAATAAAATTAGTAACAATAATAATAATAAATAATAATAATAACGTTGTCTCAGAAACTACCACTTTCTGAATCTCCTCCAGTTAATAAAACTGTGTGTCACATTCTTTGCTGTGTGTGAGTCTGTATGAGTCTGTATTAAATTTCCGGTCCTGAAATATCGCGCACGTCTGTGGATACAGTAGAAACTGGCTGGCACGTGCGTACAGAGTGCGTATATGAGCCAAATTACGCATTCGTGTGCGGATCTGGCGAAATCGGGCTTAAGGTGAGATTTTTATACCTCTTTCAAAAATCAAAATAAAATAGTTCTCAGGCCATTTCAAGCAAAATATTTTAATCAAATGCAGAAAAATGGCTAATCATTCATATTTATAAGCAAATCTCAATTTTGGTAGAAAAAATTTTCCCCCTTTTGAATGGGTTTTCTCAGGAATTGGTCTTTCACCTTAAGCCCGATTTCGCCTCTTCGACCCATATTTTTGCTTTTCTTCCTTGGGTAATGAGGGACACACATGTTGGTTTGTGCTGGTTTGCAGGAGTTTAAGTATTATGATGACGTGTTAATGTATGTTAAAATGTGGTGAGCAAACAAACAAACAAACAAAATTAAGAACGATATATTATGTGTTTTCCACGTCATCGGGCCTTCATTCTTTCCGCCATTGCTTGGGTGCTGAATAAGATATGACTTTGGTATTTTGAATTGATGTTAACACTATATCTGACGGCTTTGACGAATATCCACTGCAAGGACAACACTGACGTGCTATTTTCATTAGAGTGTTTTGTGGCATTGCGCCAAAGATAATAAATTTCCGTAATCGTAGGCGTTACCAAATTACAATTTGCGGGACAAAAAAATTCGGTTCTTTGCCATTTCAGAAGCACCGTCTTGTACAAATATGTTCAATTAGGAGATTTTTGTGTTAAGATTAACCTTAATAGCATGCTGTTATTTTACCCTGTACCCATACGTCGCTGGTCTTTAGACCACAGTGACTTCTGAAAGAGCCAGTTTGCGTCGGTTTTGACTCAAGACTTGAACGTCCACTGAATCGAATGGTGAGACAGATTTTATTCAGTTTCACTGGTGCGCGAGGTCCCTTTTCATTCCTTTGTCCACATTATCATACTAACACCCAGGCAAAACAGACTGGTCAGGTGCGCTCCAGCCCTAATGGAGACGGCCGTGCCCTTTAACCCTTTTGGCACCATAATGTATCACCAGTGATACAAAGACATTTATCATCCGGTTACAGTTCCACAAAAACTCAGCTCGAGAAACATGAGTTACTTTTCGTGTTTTCTACAATATACACTATAAATCAACTACATAATGATGAAAACAAAACCTTAACTATGTCCCTAAGAAAAAAATTCTTACGAAATCAGAATTTGACCACAAGCAGACATGGCAGCGGAGCCCAGAGGGTTAAAGTGGGTGCTTGTGTCTTAAAAGCAAATTAAGGGTATCAAGACCTGAGCTGGGAAATGCTCAGAAAATACATCAAATCGTCACCTTTCCCGGCGACTTACTAACGAAAAAGTGAGAAAAATTGACTTTTGTATTTTCAACTACATTCAACGCCACATCGAATGACTCCAAAGATGAAAATCTCAAAAAGTCATCATAACTAGACCAGGTGTGTCAAAATGAAATAGGTTTTTGCTTATCCTGAAAAGTACCCATATTCGATTACTACAGTTTTAGCCAACTGTGTCGAAATTTTATGAAACAGTTCCAAATACAAGAGACATCACAAGTACGAAACACCAGTGCTCGAGTCCTTTACACCTAAACCAATCCGACCACCCCAGCGGTACAGACGCTCTACAAATACCAAATCTGTAACAGATAAAAGTACCACTGGACCAGGTTGAGCGTACTAAACCCAATTGTCGCTCACGATAATACAATGCTTAAGCCCGAACGTATAGCACCATTGATAAAAATAGTGTTGATCAACCATAGGTGTGTAACACGTGTGAAAATACTTCCTCTGGGCCCGGGAATCTTGCGCGGGGAGTCAGAAACGACATGACTGTACTGGACTAGTCAGGTGGACGAAAACGATATTGTGATCTTAGTTCTTGTTTGTTCCAACGCCACTTTTTGCACAACTGAACGTTAAACGTCTCGGGCTTTAGTATTACATGTATTGTATCGGGCGTCAGTTTTTATTACCTTGAAATTTAAACACACACCAGTGGAGTAATATCGATTTGTGTAAATCTCACTTATCAAATTGAAAATAGCATTGCCCTCTCCCGCTGATCTCTATAGAATTATGGACAAATGAAGGAAATATACAGTGAGTCACTCAGCGTGTAGAATGAACTCAGTTGTAGGCAGATCACGAGTGTCTAGCTGAGGTCATCGGTTAAAACCGTAGGGTTACTTACAATGTTACGAGACTGAAATGACGGCTGAAGATGTATTTTGCAAAGCCATACATCGGCAACAAACAAAGAACAACTAAAAACAATTATATAGAAAAACAAATTTAAAAACACGTGATTTTTAACACAGCTCGAATTGCCTGAAATTTTACAGATATCTTCTTTTGACCTGCAGACGGTTCTTTCTCAGCTTTGGACACAGACTAATAAAATACCCAGACTGGATGATCCCACTGTCTGACGTCACAAAACAGCGAAAGGTCATGAACCATCCGCCACATTAGGTTTACGGTATCGACCGACGCTTCAGCATAGCTACAATGTTGAATGATACCATTTTGACGCGCCTACTGAACGCGGAAGCTTAGCTCCGCACCAAGAAATCAATACAAGTACAACCAATCTTGCCAAATAAAAAGAAATTTCTATTGCAGATAGAACTAGAATCGGAATTTTCCGAGCTGCGGCCATGTTGGTTATAAGGTCTCGGCTCGAGAAATTCCGTAAAAAACGACAAAGCCCGAAGCTCGTGTTTCCAGTCTGGTTAATTTATTAGTCTGTGGGTTTGGAGACTTAAGATAGTGGGAAAGCATCTTTTTGAGTTTGCTTTGCGTTGCTAACTGACTACTTCCGATCCTTCAGTTTCACGAACAGTTGAGCCCCATGACATCATCCCTTTCTGAAATATTCTCGGTGTGCACCGCTGCACATTATGCACTGTCATATCTATTAATCGCTGAGTTTTGTGGATGACCCTAGTCATCTCGACCTCAATATTTTTTGTGCTGTTCCCTCCGGTCTGAGGTGGTGTCCTTTGTTGTTATTGGGGTTTTTTTTAACCATTCGAAGAATAGGGCAGTTACTGATAAAACATAATAGAATTCTACACACGAACATAATGTTTGCTGAGACCTTCGTTTGAGACAAAGGAAAAGTGGTAATTTGAAAAGAAGCTTATGATTTGTCCATCTCTTGGCACATGTAATTCAACCGATTTCACGTCCTTAGTTCTTGTTTTGTTCCAACTCCATTTTTTGCACAACTGAGATATTGGACGTTACACGTTGGCAGCTGTAGTAGCCTATTATGATAAGTAGTTAAAATAAATCGGAACTGTGAAAGAGCTTGACAAGTACCAGCACTACGCATTTTAAACATACCTCTTTTACATACTAAAGGATCTCCGGTTTTTCAGAAAATGGAGATGGAACAGACAAGAACTAAAGTCGCGATTTTTTATAAGTTTGTTTTGTTTTTTATTATTTTCCTTCTTGCAGTGTCACATAAAAATGTGTTATCCTAAAGTACACAGATACGTTAATGCACTTAGCTTTCACCTTTCACCTTGGCGTTGTTCATCCAGTGCAGGATGTAGCGCCCTCCGATAATGATTTCAGTTCATTTCTGTCTGATGTTTTTCCTCATCCATGCTGCTCCTCCCCTCTCTTTTATGTTATCTTGTCATCTTCTTCCTGGTGGTTCTCTTGTTCTTCTTCCTGGTGGTTCTCTTGTTCTTCTTCCTGGTGGTTCTCTTGTTCTTCTTCCTGGTGGTTCTCTTGTTCTTCTTCCTGGTGGTTCTCTTGTTCTTCTTCCTGGTGGTTCTCTTGTTCTTCTTCCTGGTGGTTCTCTTGTTCTTCTTCCTGGTGGTTCTCTTGTTCTCTTGTTCTTCTTCCTGGTGGTTCTCTTGTTCTTCTTCCTGGTGGTTCTCTTGTTCTTCTTCCTGGTGGTTCTCTTGTTCTTCTTCCTGGTGGTTCTCTTGTTCTTCTTCCTGGTGGTTCTCTTGTTCTTCTTCCAGTCCCTGGTTGCCATTCGGTGCAGCGTTTTGTCCACCTATTGTCATTCATCCTTCCCACATGTCCGGTCCAATTCCACTTTTGATATAGCATGAATTTTACTGCCCGTTAGCTTTGTTTGTTTGCGTAATTCAGCTTGGGGGGATTTGATCTTACAGTCTGATGTTGGGCATTTTTCTCTCCGTTGCCCTTTGTGTGGTTCCACGTTTGTATAACGTTAATGACATTTCATAAACAAATAAGGAGAATAATATAATCAGGCAATCAACGGGTGGCGAAATGCCTAGAGAATGATTAGATGGTCTCGGTCTTGCTTACTAAAGCTGAAATTCTAAAACAGAACAAATGTTTATTACCTACGGCCATGAACACCCTCCTCTAACAGATAATAATGAAAATTATGTAAACACATTAACCCTCTGAAAACGCCCGTCTGTATGGTTTCTTTTCTTTTAATTCTCTCTTTGCCTCTCTCTCACACACACACGCACACACACACACTCTCTCTCTCTCTCTCTCTCTCTCTCTCTCTCTCTCTCTCTCTCTCTCTCTCTCTCTCTGTCTGACTGTCTCTCTCTCTTTTCTCCTTTTTCCCCTTTTCTTTTTACCTCTCCTCCTTAAAAAAAGGCTACATTTTTCTCCTTCTTTGTTTTGTGTACTATTTTGTTTTGCTATCCTGTAACTTTTTTTTTCTTCTGTCCATCAGAAACATAGTGTTTAGTTTACCCTTTTTGGGCAAGCCTGTCATGTTCTGTCTATCCTAGCACAATGTGACTGTTATCGTGTGGACGTGCTTTCTCCAAACTGAAAATATCTTTCACTTAGTTCATCGTGTATTCGTATTTCTAGTGCATTTTTTTCCCTTTTCTTCTTTCCCTCTTTTCTTCTACTGATTTTTTTTTTATTTACTGCCCTATTTGAAAAGCCTCTCTAGACCCCCCCCCCCCTCGGCAACCTACATGTGGGCATTCCGTACCCTGGGGGTAAACGCCCTCTTCGAACATAGTACGTTATGGACGGATCCTAAATTCTGAAGGAATGAACTGTAAACAAACAACAACAAAAAAGCCTGCTTTCGAGGTCAAAATGTGGCAAAAAGAAAAAGTTTTATGTAGCAAAGAACACACAAACGATACACTCAAACAAAGAAAAAGAAATACAAATCAAGCTTTCAGTATGTTAACCTTCTTCAGAAAAAAAAAATGTAACAAGATAGAAAATTAAACAAATAAATAACTCAAATCAACGAAAAGACCGGAGAATGTTAAACAAATGCGAGTCCTAAACTTGGATTCTTGGAGCGCAGCACGTCCGTCAAGGTATGGTGGCTCGACCATTTCCTTTGCGTTTGATAGAATCGTTTCTGTATTATTTCTTACGGGAAGCTTTGCTATATTACAGGCTTTTCTTTTTGCCACATTTTGACTTTGCTTGAAAACGTGTCATAAGACACCGATAATTTAGTAATTACTTGTAATCTTTCTGTCTCCCACAGTTGGCACCGCGTAGCGCTCAGTGTGAAGGGGCGCAGCGTGACACTGATCCACAACTGTATGCAGCAAGGCACATACCCCCTCAACAGGACCTCATACTCCATGGATGACGACGGTCTCATGTTTGTGGGCTTCCATCTTGGGGACGAGACCAAAGTCTTCACTGTAAGTCGGTGTTTGCAGTTGTCATAATTATGATAATTATACATAGCATTTATGTAGCACTCAACACTGTTAACGACCAGGCTCTAGGCGCTCTATTTATTTTATACTTATTCCCTCTCTCTCTTTCACTCACACACACATACACTCGATCCCCTTCTCCACCTCTCTTCCTTCCCCTCTCTCTCTCACACACATACACATACTCTCTTTCCCTCATTCTCTCTTTCTCTCTCTCTCTCTCTCCCTCTCTCTCTCTCTCTCTCTCTCTCTTTCTCTCTCTCTCTCTCTCTCTCTCTCTCTCTCTCTTTCTCTTTCTCTCTTTCTCTCTCTCTCACTTGTACACTATTGGAATTTACAAAACATAAACATGTGAGGGTTATGGGAGACGCTCTGGGTCAGACAGTGGATATTTCAGATACAGGACTGATTTTAATGTTTGAATTTATCAGATGAAGAAATGTCTCTCAGTGTATCAGGGAGAGTTTTCCATAACATATTTGGGCCAGAATAAGAAAAGGAACGCTCCCCATATTTCTTTGACGAACATTTTGCTGTTCCTAAGTTAGGTTAGCAATTATCATCATAATTGGTTATGTTCTTGTTGTTGTTGTGGATGTAGTCATAGTTGTTGTTGTTGTGGATGTAGTCATAGTTGTTGTTGTAGCTGTTGCTGCTGTTATTGTTGTTGTTGTTTGTTGTTGTTCTTGTTGTTCATAATCATATCCAAGCGGTGATTTTAGTACGTTCATTTTTTAGCCTAAATGTTTTATTAATTTGTTTGTTTCGTCTTGATTCCCATTGCTGGATATTATAATACAAATTAATGTATCTATCACACAGGGTGACATCCAAGATTTGCTCTTCATCCCCGACCCCGGTGCCGCCTATGAACACTGTGAGACATACTGCCCTGACTGTGACATCCCCCTACCGGTCCTGTCTGCAAGATACGCCGCTTCCTGGTCTTCTTCTTCTTCATCATCATCATCTTCATCTTCATCTTCATCTTCTTCTGGCTCCTCCTTCGGTGCTGGGGGCGGACATCTCGGGGGGTCTTCAGAGATCGAGGTGTACAATTTGACGTCACGAGAAGGGGTGAGTTTACAGAGGAGAGCTGAATGGACAGACTGAATGGAAAGGCGGCAATAGAGGAGTGTATGGACAGGCAGAGAGACGAAAAGAGTTCGGGGGGGGGGGGGGGCGGTGACAAGTGCATGGATGTACAACAATGTAGAAATGTTGAACACAAATAATTATAATGGAGGTATAGATGGATGAATGGTGAGTGAATGGATGAGGGTTTTTTTGGGGAGGGGTGGAGGAAGTGAATGGGGTATAACAGAGGGGTGGGTGGATATGGGTGAAAAGATAGATGGATGGATGGATGCATGCATGCATGCATGGATGGGTGGATAGAAAGATGGATGGGTACATTAGTTCAAAGGCTATTGGCACCAGAGAAGTTGCAAATAAAATACTTTAGGAATTCATAACTTTGGTAAGTCATATTATAATTATGATCTTTGCTGCAAGTCAAGAGACACCTTTGTCCAGACATATTGAAAAGATAACTGTGTTGTTATTTTGCAGTCAAGTGTCACACTGGAATATGGCTCAGTTGAAATGACAGACGTCACATACAGATTTGTGAGTATTTGTAGAACACAACTTACCAACCCTTTTTTTCCTATTTACCCCTGGCAACTTTTCGATTGTAAATTCGTCGAGAATTTTCCATGTTCTTGCATTGTGTATTTTAGTCTTCTCGAGGGGAGACTGAAAAGTTGAAAAGTTGTGTAAAATCAGAGGATAACATTATATCATAAACACGTTACTTCGAAAATATTTTACACATTGGAATGACACTTATACATAATAAAATTAGGAGTGAGAGAACCACTTTCATGACGCAACCTCAAAATCCGCAAAGTGTCGCATACTACAATAATGGCAAATACCCCACGATTAAGCACCCCACCCCCTTCCCTAATCTGATTTGTTCGATAATTTGAGTTAACACTCCTTCCATAACAAAGTAACCTACAAATGGGATGTACAAATCCAGAATCAGCAAAAATAACCTTCTGGATAGGCGAAGTATACCCCAAGTTGGGAACCCCAGTGGTAGAGGACTATAAGGGGCAGTTATATACCTGGTTTTTGCTTTAGAATTATTGGAATGGTTTAAATATTTAAAGTCTTTTGTGATTGCAATTTAAGGACAAGTCAATAAGCTTCTGCAGTCCAGAATGGGGACAAACTCATGTTATGAAATCTTTCACATTTCTCCTTATTTTATGAGTGACTATTAGATTTAAGAACGAAGCAGCAAAAAACTGGCACGTGTTGTCTCCCCATTCTGATATTAACTCACTGATAGAGGCCTTCGGGAAAAAAAGAAGAAGAATATGACTACTGAAGAACACGTTTCAATCTTAAACTATGGAATAACACCCCCCCCCCTCCCTCTAAGACATGTAGGAGGAGGGGGGGGGGGCATTTTCATTTTTCTCATGATTAGAAGAAAATACGCGAATTATGATTTGCTGCATTTTTATTTTTAATGAAAAATATGCAAGCGGAAAAAACCAAAAACAAAAACGAAACAGGCGAATTGCAAACCAGCCATTGGACGGTACAAGTATACGCACAGTGCACTATCCTTTCAATCGTAAAAAGAAAAAAAAAAGGGGGGGTGGGGGTGGGGGTTGAATAAAACGTTACACAAATTATGAAACATAATTTCTGGGTCGAATCTTTTGTGCATCTCCATTTGTAACATTCACCGAAATGAGAATAAAGTTTGGTTAGGTCTATTAGATGCACATTTGGTTACTAATAGATCTGGTGAATAGAAAAAAACAATGGGTATATCGTTATACAATCGATTACATTTTATCCCATGTATCCTTTCCACCCACCAGGGCCCACCCGGACCCCCAGGACAGCGTGGAGCCCCTGGCCCACCTGGAATCAAGGGTGAATTGGTGAGTACTTTTTTTTAATCATCTTTTTTTTAAACTCCTATTTACCATAGTATGAGCCCTTAGTTCTGTTCCTCATAATGCCATTTAATAAATTTGTCACCATTATACTTTTACAGTGGTAATTATTGAAACAATTTATGAAATTAATTTTTATTTTTTTTTGTTTCGTGGTTACTGTAACTTTGTTATAAAAATATGTACATATGCATATACATAATTTATTTACATGAAATGGCATAGTGCACAAATAAAAGCATACTTATACAAAAGCAGGAAGATGTAAATATGGAAAAGTTGACAATTTTATAAATGGACATATTGATTACGGTAATTGCAAGCAAGTAAACTAGAAACGGAAATCCTCATTTCAGTCGATCGCAAAACCTTTTTTGTTTCTTTCTTATATTTGATTATCCTCCTCTGACTGAAATTTGTCCCCAACCTCTCCCCCTGGCTAAGATTCTTCCCCTTAGAAATGAAATTCTTCCCCTTGGACCCAGGTGACTCCCGTCTGAGAATTGCTGCTCTAGGCGATACTTAAACATTAGATGTAGAAACCTTACCTGTCTGTGAATAGGTGAAGCTGGTGCTACTGAGTGCTGAAGGCTTCATTAAAATCTTGCAAAGTTATCTATCTCTTAATTATTAAATTAATAGAAGTAGCAGTGCTGAAGTTTGCTCTAAGTGTCATCGAAACCCTACAGTTTTGCATAATTATATCTGTTACCATGGCCAACTGTAACAAAACAAAACAAAAATTGATGGGTTTCATTAAAACTATAAGGTCTTATTTTCCCTGCTGAGAGAAGCAGGTTTGACCAAGTGCTTGTTTCTTTGTTTGTTGTGGTTATTGTCGATGATGTTGTTATTGTTGTTTTTTTAATTAAAGTAAAAACTTGCAAATTTGCCACTGTTAAGAGAAGCAAGTATGCCTTTAAATGGCTTGGACTGTTGCTGGTACTTGATAATTTTTTAATTACCGTCCATAACACTTGCGATCTAGCCTATGTTGTAAAGGAAGTAAGTATGCTTAAGTTCTTGTTTGTTTTAAGTAAATTTCATATTAAAAAACGTGACCTTGCCTTTAAGACTACCAAAAAGAAATGACAGTAGCTAGTGGAGGAAAATCTACCCCCTTACACTGCTTGTCTCAAAGACAACGGTTCTGACAGTTGTAAAGATGCGATCGTTTTCAGTACTGTCCTGATACTATGCTGATCTCCTGGAAATATAAGATTATTGGTTCCAAGCCCACCCCATTCTACTTCGGTATCCTTGACAGAAATGGGCCCAGTCCGCTAAAAACGTTCATCTGAAATAACGTAGGCTATGAAAGAGAGGGGTCAGAAAATGTTAAAATACTCAGTTTTCTCTGATTATGAAATCTGTGGCAGGCCGTTTTCCCCGTGAACTCTAATGATAATAATATTTGTATGCTCTCCTGTGAATTTCCCAGGGTCTGGGCGGCAGAGATGGTATCCCTGGAGCCAATGGTGTCCCTGGACCACCTGGTCATGTCTTTGTCTTCCCGGTAAGTACAGAATTCTCATTTTGTGTTTTTCTGGGTTCTTCACCAAAAAAAAATAAAGGTACAAATTTTTAGTCATCATTATATTGATATGGTTCCAGAATGAATAAATGTCTCACTTGGGATTCTCCCATGTTTCAAAAAAAAATTGAAAAATAAATAAATAAAAGTCATCATATTGTATATGGCACTGTGTGATAGATAAATTAATGCCTCACTTTGGATTCTTTCATGTTTCAACAAAAAAAATTGAAGATAAATAAATAAATAAAAGTCATCATATTGTATAAGACACTGTGTGATAGATAAATTAATGTCTCACTTTGCAAACAACCAGCGTTTCTCCGAAAAAAGATGTATAAATTATCGTAACATTGATCAAATTAATGTGGCCTAAAAAAGAAAGGAAAAACGAAGGTGGGTGGATGTTTCGAAAAGAGTAAAAATAAACTACGTGAGCTTTTCGATCATTCTTTAATCTCACAGATTTCATTGAATGTTTGTTAGTTTCTAAGGTGGTGCTTTTTTTTTTTTTAAACAAATTTTAGGAGCTGCCACCCCACAATTCCTTTTTTTTTTTTTAAGTTTACACAATGATTAAGATACGATTCTAGGATAAGTGCAGGCAGTTAACGTGCGCTTCTGGTAGAGTCTCCTTCTGTCCTGTCGTTATTCTATCTTCTGCTATCGCCTCGTTTTTCCCCAGCACAATAATGACGTGTTATTTCTAAGCTCAAACTCAGAAGTCCAGGATAACGCCACTTTAGTTCTTGTTTGTTCCAACTCCACGTTTTGCACAATTGAGAAATTCCACGTTAAACGTTTGCGGCTTTAGTAATCATGACAAGAAATTAGAATGAATCGAAACTGTGAAACAGCTTGACAAGTACCAGCGCAACGCATTTTAAACAAGTGTCAACGTGTGCATTTGTTATACCTCTTCTACATTTCTAAGAGATAGCCAGTGTTTCAGAAAATGGAGACAGAACAAACAAGAACAAAGTAAATGCCTTCCGACACCTTAAGAACAGTAGGGGATGTGTACATGCTTCTATTTCCAACTGACATTTTACGTGTAATCGGCAGAACACCTTGTTAACTTATTTTGCTAATTATAAACCAGAAATGCATAATATAGCGAGCTGATGGATTGCTCGAAGCCGGTTTTGTTTTAATGATTTTGGCATTTTATGACAATGTGCCAACAATAATTATTAACGCCATGGCTCCGTCTCAGGTTTCCTCGGCTGGTTTGATCTTCTGTTTGTAAAGGACTTTGTTCTGTTTTCTGTTTTCTTATCTATTCATTCGATGCCGTCCTTTTCTCTTGAGAAGAAAATCATCTTTTCATCCTCTTTCATTATTTTTGAAGTAATGGTTCTTAATAACCTTTTCATTCTCTTTCCCCCTGTTCTCTCTCTCTGTCTCTGTCTGTCTCTCTCTCTCTCTCTCTCTCTCTCTCTCTCTCTCTCTCTGTCTCTCTCTCTGTCTCTCTCTCTCTTCGTCTCTCCCTGCCTCTGTCTGTCTATCTCAGTGTCTCCTTTTCTCTCTCGTCTCTTTCCCTGACTGTCTGTTTCTCTCTCTCTCTCTCTCTCTCTGTCTGTCTGTCTATCTCTCTCGTTCTCTCTCCCTCCCTCTGTCTCTCTATCACTTTCTGTACGCATTTGTTTCATCTGTGTAATGCTAATTAGTTTCAGTCTTTCCTTTCATGCAATGATGACTCATGGTAATAAAAATGTTAAGTGGCTTAAAATCTGCCAATTCAAAGACAGTAAAGGAGTTTTATCCTGACAACCTATCCCGAGAAAAAAACAAACACTGAAGACCTCATATTTCGTTTGGTGCAGTTGGACAAGCACATGAATACACAAACATAATGTCTTATCTTGCTTTTGTCTGCGTTCTTGCAGCTCAACTGGGACAACAAGCAGAGCAACTACGCTGATCAGTTCAGATCTATGCTGGATCAACACATGCTGGCTATGAGGGGCATAGCCGGACCTCAAGGAATGACTGGGTTACCAGGTCGTGTGGTGAGTACACTGTAGAGCAGTTGGCAGGCATGAGTGAGTGAGCAAGTCAGCATGTTTCAGGGGATTCGTTAGTTCGTGAAATACAGGGGTTTTCATAGCATGGGAATTGCTACCCAAAGATTTGGTTAGGGTTCTGCTGGTGGTGGGAGATTGGGTAGGGAGCCGACAGAAAGAGTATTAGATGGGCTGGGTTTGAAATATGAACACATTCTCAGTTGATATTCCCTTGTGTCATAATGTGCCTGTTTCTATCTCTTTCATGTGTGTATGAGAAAGGGAGAGAAAGGGGGAGGGGTGGAGAGAGAGAGAGAGAGAGAGAGAGAGAGGATGCATAGGGAGAGATAGAGACAGACATATCAAATTTCCTAGGACGGAGATGAAGGTGGTTGCTCGTTTGTTCGTTCATTCATTTGTTTCTTTGTTGTTGTTGTTGTTGGGAGGAAGAGGGGGGTCTGAGGTGGTGATCAGAGCTTTGTGAGGGGTCCCTATGCAATGAAGTTGAAAATCCTTGCTATATAATACAACGCCTCTCCCAGCTTGCCGCACGTTGAGCGTTCATTGTCCACACGTGTGTGGGTCACAGTGCCTTCTCGCATTTCAAGCTGGAGCTGTAACCGTTTAGTAGTGTATATCTATGGCTGTAACTAATTCTCTGTCAGTGTTGAACTCTTGAAGTGGGAAGGTGTGGGGCAAAACGCTGACTGGCCGGCAAAAAAATAAATAAATAAACGAACACACAACAAGACCATTTAAAAAGACGGTGTGGAATAACCAAAGATAATGTGTTTCCTTATAAAGACGATGCAAAATAACCATAGAGATTGAGCTGTCTCTTAAAGGCAATGTAAAATGAACAAAGGTAATGAACTGAATTAACTGTAGAAAAACGCTGCAAAATGGCCAAGGAAACTGAAATGTCTTTAAAAAGAGATGAAAAATAGACAAAGATAAATTGGAGATTTCTTTTAAAAGACCCCTTGAAATAGCCAGAGATATTGAGTATTCATTTAAAAGGGCGATGCAAAATAACCAAATATATTTAGTATACTTTGCAAAAGACGCTGCAATTACGTCTACTTTGAAAAGAGACAATGCAAAATAACCAGGGATATTGAGTATTCTTTGAAAAGGACACTACACAATAACCAGAAACATTCAGCTTTCTTTGAAAAAGACCATGTAAAATGACCAAAGATATTCAGTTTTCTTTAAAAGTTACGTGTAAAATAACCAAAGATGTTGAATATTCTTTGAAAAGGACACTACACAATAACCAAAGAGATTCAGTTTTCTTTGAAAACCGATGTAAAATAACCAAAGATATTGAGTATTCTTTGAAAAGGACACTACACAATAACCAAAGACATTCAGTTTTCTTTGAAAAACGATGTAAAATAACCAAAGACATTGAGCATCGTTTGAAACGACGAAGCAAGAGAAACAAAGATTTTGAGCTTTGTATCATCCTGAAAATATTGTAATCAGAGTAAACATGTTATATTATTCAAATCATAAAAGTTCAGTCTCAGTTTTACCTTCTTTTTTATTGTTAAAGTAATGCTACTTTACATAATTATAAATATACTGAAGCTGTGAATGCAAGGCGTTTTATCACGAAGTGAGCTATTTGATAAGATTATTTTTTCATGTAAAAACAAAGGTTGATGAACATTTCAAGGTGTTTTCCCCTGTCTAATTCGTTGCATTTTCTTTGCCTGTTAAAGTTCCTTTTTTATATCTCTTCAGTTCATTTTTATTTGGCTGTTAAGTTCCTTACCTTTGCTTTTTCATTGTAAAAAGATGCTTTCGGGTGCGATGATTCATCTCATGTAAACAAAATGTGTGACATCTTCCGGTCTACCTTTTCTGGGTCACCGGAACCTCCGGTTTCAAGAGTCAGCTGTTTTCATTCCTGGTCTTGGCTCAGATGATATGTAATACCTTAGTTCTTATTTTGTTCCAACTCCACTTTTTGCACTACCGACAAATTCGACGTTAAACGTTTGCGGTTTTAGTATTATGATAAGGAGTTAGGATGAATCGGAACTGTGAAACAGCTTCATAAGTGCCACAACGCAGTTTGAACAAGTGTCAAAGTGTGCATTTCTTATATCTCTTTTACATACAAGAAGATTTCCAGTTTTTAAAAAAATGGCGATAGAACATATACTAAGAACTAAGGTCGTGATATCTCATGTATCTTGAGTCGGATTTGATCTAAGAGATTTGATGTTGCTGCTGCTGCTTTTTCGTCATAGAATAGAACAGAAAAAAAGAGAGGATCCCCACCCCCACCCCTGTCCCCACCCCCAACCCCCACTCCTACTTCATATCAATATTAATTATCATTAATTTACAATTTTAATTTATGTACAGCTTAACAACCCTCACAATAACATTGTCTTATCGGTGGAGCTGTTACTAAAGCTTAGCCTACTTGTTGACTTCTGATGTACACAGATTCCTCCACAAAAAATGGTTTATTTTAACCTCTTGAAATCCGACATCGTTTTTGTCATGGATAATCACTTGTATATTGGCTGTGAATGTGTCTTATACAGTAACCAAACTTCAGACATTTGATATAAATTATGTTGCTGTAAACATTCCAGTTTACCTCACAGAATAACTGAAATGATTAAATTCAAAAGTACCAATAAATCGTGGCAGTACTGGTTCGACATTGAAAGGGTTAATGGTTTTAATATGAGAAAGGCTTAAAATGCATCCCCTCCAACCATGCACATTCTCCACCCTGCAACCCATCCTTTCTTGTAACACGGATACTCACCTCTAGGGTCTCCGTGCAGCATTGTTTTACCGACAGGTAACCTAAATTAACAAAGCCCATATTATATCCCCCTAGACGTTACAATATGATAGAGAGAGACAGAGAGAGGGGGGGGGGGAGCAAAATCTGAATCAGATGTGCACATGTTTTCACTAGCACTTCCCCACCACACGTGTAGCAAAAACATCTGGCTCGCCTCCCTCCCACACATACAAACTGAGGGAGACTGACTACCTGGTTCCTACATGTAAACACATGTGACCTTTTTTATCACACGAATTTCTGTAATACCACGGCATGCCAAACTGATACAAATTTATGAACTTGCAAGCTGAAATGTTGATGGGAATGGTGGTTGGAAAGCTGGAGGTGTGAAGCCGTGAAGGCCTGCTTTATGTACTAACCTGGGTCTAGTACGATTTTCATATAACTAGCAAAACTGTCACTGAAAAACCAACTGTTACTGTGATTTTTGTTATTGTTGTTGTTGTTGTTTGATGCTGTTGTAGTGGTATTGGTGGTGGTGGTGGTGGTGGTGGTGATGTGTCGTCTCTGTAAGAAATGACATCATTTTGCTGTTGTTATTGTTGTTTCTTGTCGATGACGATGATGTTATTGTCTTTGTTGATCATGCTGTTGATCTTTTTATCGTGGAACATGGCCTGAAAGGCGTACAATTTATGAACTAACGGCTTTCGTGGAAGCTATAGTAAATAATATTTTTTTGTCAATACCATTGGTCAGTTATGAAAAATAGTTGTGATAGTAAATAATTGCCGATGTGCTTGTAATCGTTATAGTGAAGATTTTTTGGGTAACTGAAATGTATTATAGTATTATTATAAAACTGCAGTTATCATTGTGGCTATCATGTCATAATAGTATTAAATGTGTTATATTCTTGGTATGACTTTTAAATTATTGATTACAGCGTAATTTAGTAGATGACTCGCAAAATATTTTTTTTTTAATCCATAGGCCTTGCCATAGAAACAAACAAACAAAATTTACAGTAAATTCTACAGCAGGGATGGCCAAACTTACTTTATAAGAGCCACATACAGTAAACTCCAGAGTTTGAGAGCCACAAAATATCAACAAAATTTACACGCACGTTTTTATTGGTACATGCACATTTGTTACAAAAATGTTATTAAAAGATTAAGAAATACGTGTTAGGCAACAATGTTGACTCATATATGCAGTTTTTTAAACTGTTAATTTGTATTACTTTCAGTATTCACAAAGTACGTATTATATATAATCAAATGTTATTTTGTTGGGTTTTTTTTCAAAAACGCTACCGATGTATTTCCACCAAGTAAATACTGAAGGTCTAAGAGCCGTCGTTTGGCCACCCCTGTTCTTGGAGAATGAAAATAAAAGAAAGCACTGTCTTCAGTCACTACGGACATTCATCAGACATGCTCAAAAGAGGTGGAAAATTGAAACAGTGTTTGAAAGAAATTGCTATAATTATTACCTGAAAACGAATTGCGTACCTGACGATGATTGGTCCTTTCCACATCGGGGGTTCCAGGAGCTTTTGTTGGGGTTTTTGTTTGTTTGTTCATTTCTTTTATATAGTATGCAAGAGTGATATTGCGTTGCTGCTTTTTTTTTTTTTTTTGGCTTTTTTCATTCAAGATGCTCTTTCTCTCCTTCTCAGGGACCATCGGGTAAGACTGGTGACAGGGGAGATATTGGCAATACCGGTGAAATGGTAAGTTCGTACTTTGGTTCTTTTTGTGTCTGTCTGTGCTGTTTTTGCTTTGTGTTGCTCTTTGCTGCTGTCCTTATTGTCACTGTTATTGCTGCTGTTGTTGGTATTGTCATAGTTCTTGATAATTGTTGAGACATATGGTAACATAATACATATTAATCTGTCTTTCCTTTCTGTTTGTGACAAGCTGTTCACGTTTCCGGCGATGATGATGTAACTACATTAAAAAATGACAATAGTAGTGATTTTTGTTAGGACAACGTCTTTTATTTGTTCTTATGATTCTGTTAGCTGGTATTTCATGAATGTAACTACTTTCAAACTACATGTACTTTAGAACTCATAAGTGACAAACTGCAAAATTCGTGTAGTGTGCGATACTTTCGGGCTTTTTTTTTTCCTCCCTCTTTTTTTTTTCTTTTACTGCTTTGATATTCTTCGAGGCAACGCCAAACAAAGAAGTGGGACATGCGAGTATAATTATGTTACCGTTCTGTTTGTAAGGCTTGAGTGTCGCGAGTCGCTGTAGCTCACTGAGGCTTATTTAGTTCCATGTTGTCCTTCTTGAAAAAAAAAACACAACTCGTCCATTTGAAAGCAAAATTGTCTTAAGTGCCAAATCTATTACAAAAAAAAGTATATAATTCTCTGATCTTGCAGATTTCTAGTTCTGTTGAAGATTGTTTGTCATCAACGTTAAAATAAAAATATGAAATGTTATCATTCCAGTCTCTTCATTCTGGTGCTTTTTGGTTGCAATATCGGCAAAACTCAAAACTACATTCGTCTCAAACAAACAAAAAATAATGGTGGCAATTAAGACAATTTGGGTCTCAATGGGTGGCCTGCCTTGATTTATTTCATTACCACGCATTATTTAGTAACTGCAAAATAGGCGAAACAATGTCTCAGATGCTGTATCAGCATTTCCTCCCCTTTACCCCCTAAATTCAATAACACGACTTTCAGCGAGTTAATTGACAAAGTGGAACCATCTTTCTCGCGTGATCCCACACAGAGAAATGTCTTTTGATCTGACCGAAGTTCACAAATTTATTATAATTAAAATGTCTCTGATCTCGGAACTACTAAGAGTTAAAATGTCAGGGAAGGTGCCACGGGAGTCCAGTCTAAAAAAAAAAAAAAGTAGAACACACAGAGACTGCCTTCGTTGCCATTACTCACAGCAGGGGAATAAACATGACCTAACTGAAAACGCAACACATGTACCGGTATCGAAGTGGTTTGAAAAGAATTATACTGGTTTATAGAAATTAGGCTACAGGGAAAGCTGTGAGCGAAAGCGAGGCTGTAGACCAGGCATGGGCAACCCTCCATATTATAAGGGCCAGATCTGCAAAATATGAGATTGCTCTCATCCCATATCAAAACCCTTCATTAATAACACGTTATTTAACTGGATGTTGATATTTAAATAAAATGTATCGTTTCAGTTGTGGGTTGGGGTGAGGTCGCGGGAGGAGATGCTTGTGTGTGTTGCATTTATTTTATTATTATTTCTTAATTGCTCAGTGACGACTGTGTAAAGTGATTTTTCAGTCAACCTCAGGGGCTGGCCAAAATTGCTTGGCAGGCCGTAATTTGCCTATGTCTGTTGTAACTTTTGTCTTATGGTTGGACCTAAGTGCTCTCAGCCTAGAATAATAAAATAATGTTGTTGGGCTTAGAACTGTTCCAAAATGTCAGTTGGGAAATGAAGTTCCACGATTTGCTACACTTCTCCATTCCTCCGTGATCTAAAGCACCTTTCGACCCTCATCCGCGTCATAGCTCCAAAAGTGCTCCATGTATTTCATCGCCAATGCCTGAATATAGCGCCCTCTTACAGCAGTGGTGACGTTCGTGTTTTGAATTATCTTGTAATCTCCTGTAATAGTACCACTCATCCCTTCTCCCCCCCCCCCCCGTCCCCAAAAGTTGTGAACGCGATTTTAATCAATTATACTTTGCCGGAAATATTCGCCAACGCAAAAGAGACTGAAAACTTGAAGCGCCTTTGACCTCCCCATTAAAACTAAATCTTGGTTGATTTCACTATTTTAATACACTTCTAGATTGTCACAGAATATCTGTTTCATTGTATTTACTACGTTCCAAGACCTCAACCAAATGTGTATATGTTAATATTTTTTACTACATTACTGCATTCATCAACTGTAACAGAAGGTCTGTCAATTTAATTTCACTGTTTCTACTACATTCTGTGACGTCTTTATATTTCAATATTCCGTGACTTTCATAATCATTCTCCTACATTTCCATTGTAGCGCAACTCTCATTTCCCAAACGTTCTCTCCACTACCGTAAACCTATACGTTTCGAAACATGTTTGTTTTTGTTCCAAATCCCGTGGCTGTAACCGTTTGTGTATTATTTCAGGGCCCCATGGGACCAATGGGAATGCCTGGCGCTCTAGGACCACCTGGCAAAAGGGTAAGTTGGCCAGAAACACTGGAATTGGGTCACGGGCGTGAGTATTGTTATGCTGCCACTCTCTTTTTGAAAAACATAGACAAGGTGATTTGCTGGTAATGTTTCAGACTGGGTTAGACAAAATTACTTTGTGCAATGCATTTTTTAAATGGCATATTGCAACTGACGGGGTTTGAATATCAGAAGGGATCTAAATGCCATAGATTGCTTTCTATATAAGCCAATCAAATTTGATGTTTTATTTTTCGATTTACTCAAAGAGTCGATGTTAGTATTTCAAAAGTTTATTACATTCGATTGGTTTATACTGAAATAATTGTTTTTCTTTTTTTTTTTTCAAAAGCAGACAAAAGACAATTAGATCTACTCTAAATCTTACCCCTTCAATTTATTTGTCTGAAATGGAACACCTCAAAATCCGAAATCGGCGTCATGTGACACAGATTTGGGGAGGAGGGGCTCGTAGGTGGTTTCTTGATGAAATGAGTTGATGAGTTTGATGGTTTGGTATAGTTACAAGACAACTTCAAGCTGATAATTATTATTGTTTGTCCTGAACACTGGCAAATGTTTGTCTTCACTGAGGATCACTGCTTCTTTCCTTCCTACAGGGCCGACCAGGAAAAGATGGAGACAGAGGCATTATGGGTCCACCAGGTGACAAGGTAAACTATAAAGTGCCTTTTAAACTCTTCATTCACACCTCTAAAACATTTTATTAGAGCTACATTCATTAAAACAAACCAAAAAAAGTACTTTTATAAGGCAGTCTTCTTAATAAATATGACCTTTCATTTTTTTTTCCAGGTGTATGAGGATAGAGAGATCATGTATTACATCGGCATGTATTATAGATAAAGAAAAGGGCTCAATTTGATGTCCCAGATAACATTAATTTAGTTTCCTTTTTAGATATGCTCCTTATCCTCTTTGGTTCATTGTTTAGCCCTGTGTTTGCAAACAGTGTGTTGTCATGGATAAGCTTCTCTGTGTTGGTAATCAGTTGTTAGTTTGTCCAGTGCACTTACAAACTTTTAGACATTTGATCAGTTTTGCTTTTAGAATTCCCATTTAACTTTTGGAATAAACAAAAATAATTAAAAAATTAAATTTAGTAGTAAAGACCTTTAAAAATCAAAGCAGTTATGCTTGAATTCAGTGTAAGCTATCACCCCCTTACCCTTTCCTCTTCCTTCAAACTCAGTAGGTTTATATTTTCTGCCACTGGTGCATACCTGCTTACCAGATTCATGACATGTTCCTCCATCACCTTTGTGGAAAGAATTTTTACTTCTTTTGTTACCTCTTCTCTTCATTTTTTTTTTTACTGCCAACAGGAAATTACAGTGTTCCACTGTGGGTTGTTGGGCTGCTAGTGGTAATTTTTCTTATAAATTTGGTATTAGGTCTTTTTATTGACCTAGAAACCCTTGCCAAGTATACATTTGCAGCACTCCAGCATTATTTATTATGCCAGCACAGTATTGAAAGTTAGCCAATTTCATAGGCAAAAGGCCAGTAGTAAGATTAAACTGTAGAACAATCAGATGCATTTATTTTTATTTATCAGGGTCTCCCTGGCTTCCCCGGCATCCCTGGAATGCAAGGATCAAAGGGACACAGAGTAAGTATCTTTGCAAGTGGAATTAAATTAATACTTTATTACTTTGCCTTTAAATAATTAATGCTTGTGTGGTGCTTGTCAAATAGTTTCTCAAATTCTATGGATTTATGTTATATTTACTTTCCTTCCACTGTGGATTTACAAGTTATAAAATTCAAATCTCATGTTTCCAATTTGATTTACTAAAATAAATGTTTTACAATATTGTCTTTAGCTCATATATTGTCTCCTATGGAAACTTAATATCTTTGTCGTTGTCAGTCATTGTGATAATACCTAATACTTTTCCCATTATTACACACTACTTATAATATTAAACCTTACAATTTTTGTAAATTATTTTTTTAGGGTGTCCCTGGCGCACCCGGTGAACCTGGTCCCCTTGGTGTTGAAGGTGAACAGGTGAGTTGAAGTTTTAGCATAAGACATAAATTTTACTTCACACAGAGAAGGCCTTATGTGTCTTTAATTCTGTATTCTGAGGAGTAGTGCTTTTAAGCAATGGTTATTTATAAAGAGTAATATTCCTTGAATACCATATGAGTATTTTTTAATAAAGCCGTAAAGTGCATTAATTTATCTGGGTATATGCATCAATTTATATATAAAGAAAATTAAGAATTCAGATGATGTATTGCATGGATGAGTTTCACTGTTGTTATTGGATCTCTAAAATGCTCAGTATTTTGTATCTCTTCATGACCTATTCAAGTAATTTATTCTCTGTTTTGTATATTAGGGTGACCCTGGCGAGGTTGGACCAATGGGAGCTCCTGGTGAAATGGTGAGTGATTCGGAAACAGAAGATTTAGCAGATTTAAGTTCATGATTACAGTTAATTAATGGTGCAAAAGATTTCAGTGCAATTACCCATTCATTATCACTATTATATGTCAGGTCAGAAAAATCTGCTACTGGTAACATGTAATCCAGTACAACCTGTTTCATGAACTGGTACGCTAGCATGGTATCAGTGGGCGTGCACCTGTCGGTGCAAACGGCCAGGGCGGAGGAGGTTTCATCTAACCCAACGGCCACATGCTAGGGCACAATGTGACCCTCAGTACTTGAGTCCTTCATATTGGCCCCCGGTAGCGGTGTGGTCATAGGCTTGTTTGCCTAAATCACAGATGAAGAATTGAGCAAACTTCCCGGACGCAGCTTCGAAGCTGGCGGCAGCAGGCCAGTGGTTGATTGATAGGGCAGATGGCGATATACCGTCACTCTGGCCTGGATATCGTGACACAGAGCATCCACCAGTATTGGTGTTCTTTGGTTTGGGTCTTTCACCCTAGTCAGTTGGGACTGCGAGGCTGTGGAGTAGCCTACAGGCAGCCGGTCAGGCAATATGACTGTCCCTCTGGCATCCTCCTGCACCTGGATACATTTCCAGTCGTCTTGACCCTGTCTTGCCACTTGGATAAGTTGTGTCCAGGCGAGAGAGTGAGTCTGATGTTTGCGCAGCTCTTTCTCACTAAAAACAAATTCTTTGCGCCAGTCTTAACACTCACCTCGTCTTCTTTCATCTTTGTCTCGTCTTCTTTCCTCTCAAAATTCCAACGGCGATGGGCGAGTGCGGTGGCAGCAGGTTTGGATAGACTGGAAGCTGTTAGCACAGACCTACACGTTGGTGGCTGTGGGCTATGGTCGCTTCATCGTCGATTGAAGTGGAGGCGTGGGGAGGCAGCACCCACAGTAGCTGAGCAGCCTTATTTAAGGATAGCACTGCTCACCTCAACTGAGGAAGGGGCTAGAAAAGGTGCCCTAAAGAAAGCCCACTTCACATCACCCTGACTGGTATACCGCGACCAGTGGGGATCCCTTTTTGCGGTCGAAACAAAAAGAAATTCAGCTTACTCAGGCTAGGAGCCTGGAATATACGCACACTACAGGACAACTCAAACAACCCGGAAAGACGCACTGCACTTATTGCCATTGAGCTCAGCAGGTACAACCTGGACATAGTGGCACTCAGTGAGACCAGACTCCCTGATAGTGGCCAACTCAAAGAGCTCAGTGGTGGATACACCTTCTTCTGGAAAGGCAAGGGTGCAGTCGAACCGAGACAGCATGGTGTTGGGGTTGCAATTAAAAATGACCTTGTCAGAAACTTGCAGTCCATGCCAATTGAAATAAATGACAGGCTAATGACACTCAGGATCCCAGTTGGGAAAAGCCAGTCAGCCACCCTCATTAGCGCATATGCGCCCACCATGACAAACCCAGATGAAGCCAAAGACAAGTTCTATTCTGATCTAGAATCTGTCATATGCTCTGTCCCGGCAGCTGATAAGCTGATTCTCTTGGGGGGACTTCAATGCTAGGGTTGGCTCCGAAGCGTGGCCAAATGTTTTGGGCCCTCATGGAGTTGGTTCATGCAATAACAATGGGTTGCGCTTACTTACTTTGTGCGCTGAATTTGGCCTGTTCATTACCAACACAAATTTTAGTCTCCCCGTGAGAAACAGAACGTCATGGATGCATCCCCGCTCAAAGCATTGGCATCTCATAGACTATGTCATTGTGAGGAAGACTGACAGAAAGGATGTCCTTGTAACAAAGGCGATGTGTGGTGCCGAGTGTGGAACTGACCACAGACTCATTGTTTGCAAGCTCAGACTAACATTGAGGCGCAATAGACGCCCTCAAGGGAAAGCGCCACCTAAACGCCTAAATGTTTCAAAACTCTGCTTAGCTGAGAAACAGAGCGAGCTCTCATCAGAACTCTCCTCAAAATTGGATTGCGTGACTTTTGACCCTGAGAACATTGAACAGAGCTGGACTGACCTAAATACGACTGTACACTCTTGCGCCAGCAGCACAGTTGGTTTTCCTGTCCGCAAGCACCAGGACTGGTTCAATGATAATGATAATGAAATCAAAGTGCTCATCAAAGAAAAAAATAGTCTCATCCAAGCTCACTGCAGTGATTCCTCTTCCACAGCAAAAGCTGATGCACTGCGTGCATGTAAGGGTGTACTCCAGGAGAAGCTGAGGAAAATGAAAAATGACTGGCTTGAAGAGCGAGTAAGAGAAACTCAGAAATATGCCGACACAAACAACACTAGAAAGTTCTTTGAGAGCCTCCGAGCTGTGTTTGGACCATCCCGCTCTGGCACTACGCCACTTCTTGCGTCAGATGGTTCAACACGCATTGTTGAATTGAATGCCATAGTTCAGCGTTGGGCAGAACATTTCGGAGGTGTGCTAAATCGGCCATCAAATATAAATACTGAGTCCATTGACCGCCTCCCTCAGACTCCTATTAATGCAGCTCTTGCCAAGCCATTCACAGCAAATGAGACCCGAACTGCCACAAATCAGATGTCCTTTAACAAATCACCAGGCGTGGATTCAATTCCTGCTGAGGTGTATGCCTTCGGTGGAGAAAAGCTTATTGAAAGGTTGACCGAGTTGTTCAATCATATGTTGAAAGCAGGGAAGCTGCCACAGGACTTCAAAGATGCTTCAATCATCCATCTGTACAAAAACAAAGGGGACAGCCAAGTCTGTGACAACCATCGGGGAATCTCTCTACTTTCAATTGCTGGCAAAATATTGGCAAGAATGCTTCTGAATCGCCTTCTTGATCACCTCTCGTCAAATGACTTGCTTCCCGAGAGCCAATGTGGCTTTCGTAAAGAGAGGGGAACGGCGGATATGATTTTTGCTGCCAGACAGATTCAGGAAAAATGCATGGAACAAAATAAAGCGCTGTATATCACATTTGTTGACCTCACAAAAGCATTTGACACAGTGTGTCGTGAAGGCCTCTGGAAAATCTTGGCGAAGTTTGGGTGTCCACCCGAATTCATCACAATAGTGCGCCAGTTTCATGATGGCATGCAAGCTGCAGTCAAAAGCAACGGCAGTGTTTCAGAGCCCTTTGCTGTCACAATTGGGGTAAAACAGGGTTGTGTCTTAGCCCCAACTCTGTTCAGCATCATGTTCTCTGCAATGCTACAAGAAGCCTTTAGCTCTCCTCCTCAAGGGGTAAGCATCAAGTACCGAACTGATGGCAGTCTATTCAACCTCAGGAGACTTCAGGCAAAAACCAAAACCAAAAGTACTCAAGTCTGTGACCTACTATTTGCTGATGATTGTGCACTTCTGGCACACGATGAGGATAGCATGCAAAACTGTGTTGATAAGTTCTCTAGTGCCTGTGTCAACTTTGGCCTCACAATAAGCACAAAGAAGACGGAAGTGCTCCATCAGCCTACTCCAGACACAAGTATCCTGTGACCCCAAATATCAAAGTCCATGACAGTCTTCTGAAGGTGTCGGAGAACTTCACCTATCTTGGCAGTACACTGTCTTCCGCGGCTCGTGTTGATACTGAAATTCTCTCAAGAATCAGCAAAGCCAGCTCTGCATTTGGCAGACTTCGAAAGAGAGTATGGGATGTTGCCGGCATTCACACAGACACTAAGCTGAAAGTGTACAATGCTGTGGTCCTTCCCACCCTACTCTATGGGGCTGAAACCCGGACAGTGTACCAATCGCATGCCAGAAAGCTAAATCACTTTCATCTGGCCTGCCTTAGAAAGATCCTAAGGATCAAATGGCAGGATAAAATTCCAGACACTGAGGTCCTCAATCGTGCCAAGGAATTGAGCATCTTCTGCCACCTGAAAAAAATTCAGCTACGTTGGGCAGGACATGTTGTCAGAATGCCCGACTCCAGACTCCCTAAGCAAATCTTCTTCTCTGAGCTCTCCATTGGAACGAGGAATGTTGGGGCCCCAAAGAGACGTTACAAAGACACTCTCAAGCAATCACTGAAGGCCTTTGCCATTGATGTGAGTGAGTGGGAAAAGCTCTCGCTTGATCGTGCAAATTGGAGGGCGGCCCTTACCAGAGGCAGCAAAGCATGGGAAGCTGACAGAGTCCAGCAGGCTATCAAAAAAAGAGAACGGCGCAAGAAAAGGCCCAGTGGTACTGAACCAACGGAGCACTCTTGTCATTTATGCGGAAGGGTCTGCAGGGCAAAAATAGGACTTATCAGTCACATGAGAAGCCATAAGTCATGAAAGAACAGTCTTTCCATTCTGTCCTCTGTGTCCTTTAGTTCTCTTTATTGTCCATGTGTTGAAATTCTCAACAATTTCTGTTCTTTATTCCTCTGGTGTTGTTAAGGTCATCATCATACCTGATGGACGAACTATTATCACTATTAGGCCTTATTAGTAATTATTACTTGAGTGTTCGCATGAAACTAATCATATCAAAACTTGTTTTAACATTTCCATTGTATGTAAGTCGCAGCGCAATTCAAGGCTATAATCAGAATGATGTGCCATGTCTCTCAATCAGTGGAGAATGGAGTCAGTTTTCTTATGATGTTATAGAAGTCCTCTCATCCTCAATACATTCGTCTGGGTCTGAAATTAAGACTTGGACACCTTTTATCACATATGACATAATATCATAATATTATTTTTATTTTTATGAAATGGCATTTAAGCATTGTGAGATTTACATTGGTTTTCATACCCCACAAACAGACTATTGGAAACTTTTTTTTAAATTTGTCCAGTGGTTTTCATTACATTTGCAAGAATTTTTTTTGAGTATGCAACACATGTAAAATGTTGACCTTGCACGTTTTGGCTGTCAAGTTTAACATTCTTTTTTGTCAAGGGTGAGATAATCATACTGCGACAACTTTGCTGATTTGCACTAACAAAATTTATATGTAAAAAGTATTTATTCTTATAATTGAACACTTTCAGGGCCCAAGAGGTTTTATGGGACCCAGAGGCAGACCTGGACCAATTGGACCACCAGTAAGTTTATTGGTTTTATTATAATGTTATATTTTATTTTCTTTGACTTCTTTTTATTAAGGTGATTTTTCTGTTCAGTGAAAGCTGCCTTGGTTAAATTCAGTACTCATTTGTCAGAAAATGATATTTCTAAGTTAGATGTAGCTTAAATGCGGCCTATGTAGATTAACTATTTCATAAATTCATGATACCTCAATAAAGAGATTTAAAAAACTATACTGAAATTGGGGTATTCTTTAAGGAGGGTTTTTTTTGGTTTGTTTGTGTTGTTTTTTTTTGTCAAGTCCTATTTCTTTATGCCTTGAGACAAAAAGGCCCTTGAAGAATGGAATTATTTGAGAACAAACTGAGAATTCTGTCGTCTAATTTTCCGTAGCCTATAGTATCATTTTTATTTTAGCCTGACAGTTAGTGCATAGTAAAGCCCAGTGAGAAAGAACATTTTCATTGTCAATCTCACCTTTTCATCATTTCAGGGTCTTCCAGGTGGAGAGGGACCCACTGGACCAAAAGGAAATGCTGTAAGTTTTGATCCATGGAATCTGTGTCCTGAGTTTGTTTTTTTCAGTGGCGGTCACTCCAGTGTGTGTGTGTATGGGGGGGGGGGGCTGCAGTTAGGGATGGGATGAATGTCGAGTTCATGGATGGAGATGGAGACATCTGGCGCCCTACTCCCACTTCTTAATCTTTTACCTTTTTACTTAACTAGAACAATTATACAAAGAACAACAGTGCAATCTTGCAAAATTATTTTAAAGTTTTCTTCAAAACATACCATCAAAGAGCAGGTTTTGAATATTGGCAGTCGGCTGTTGGAATCTCATTAAAACAAATCTTTGAGGCTGTTGTCAGGGGAAGTTAGTCTAATTACAAAGCCAGAAAGAGAAAATACTGAGTTGTGTTCACTGCTCAGCTATAGCTTTCTTTGTAAAATACTGCAGTCCACTAATAATAACCTCAAAGACTAGTTTTAACGAGGTTCCAACTGCCCACCAACAATATATATCCAGCTTCACTTAAAATAGAAGTTTGACCTCCAAAGCAAACTGTGTCTTAAGAATGAATTTATATTATGGTTTCCTACTATGAAGATCGTTGTCTCACAATTGACAGTAATGGTGTCATTAAAATAAGAATTACATTGTGACAACAAGAATTCTTGATTTAACAGAAGACACTATTTGATGGCCAAATCATGAAACTGCACAAGTGCAAAGTGCTTACTTTTACAAGAAAGGAAAAAAAAACATTTTTATTTTACCTTACCACAAAAACATTTTTAGTTTTTTAAATAAGCATAATGAGATATTGTACTTTCTTTTAGTTAATGTAAATGACAACATTTCTTTAAAAATTCAGAGAATGTTTGGAAAGAAAAGGAGTTGCCATTTGCAGGTGTGTGATTACACATCCTTGGTTGGCTGTTGGAACCTCGTTTAACCTAGCCTCAAATCCAAGACTAGTTTAAACAACATTCCAACAACCGGTTGACAATGTGCAATTTCATGATAGGGCTACTGTGTTGTCTCATGAATATGGTTGTCGTGGCTAATGTTATATATAAAATTAATATGTTGTAAGATTATTTACGTGATTGCTTTATATCCTTTCACTAGGGACCTATTGGTGCACCTGGTGCTCCAGGTCAAACTGGCCCTGCTGGACAAAATGTAAGTATTTTTTTCAAATTCATTTTGCAACACTGATAGCAAACAAGTGGTTTTAGTTCAACTTTGCTGTGAAGATTCTATTTTAGGCTGATAGAAAAAACAAGAAAGTTCAGAGAGACGTAATTATTTTTGTATTCATTTTATATCATATTATTAACCCTGGAATTATTTCGTCTCTGGACATATTTCTAAAATACTTTTTCAAGTAGGCCCATTGATAAAATGTCCACTAATACAATATTTAGATGTAACTTGTGTGGCTTGCAGAATACAGGACACAGAATACAGGAAACGAAACTTATTGCCTAATCAAAGTATAAATCCCAGAGGATTTGAAGCTGTTGTTTTCAACTGTATGACAACAAATTGTTGGTTGATTGGAGTCTTGATGATAAATTTTTAAAGCAGACATTTAGTTGGCTGTCAGAACTGATGATAATGTATTGTATATTGACCTTTAAACTGAATACTTGACTGATTATGTTGAGGTTTCTGAATTATAAATTTTTTCCTTTATGTCATCAGTTTAATTGCAGACAGTCATTTGTGTCAAAATAGTTCTTTTATTTGTTTGCATTACAATGAAATCTGTGATTTTTCACACCAGGGAGCCCCTGGCCCCCCAGGACCACTCGGCCCAGCCGGTATCCCCGGAGGCACTGGTAAACCTGGTCTTCCCGGTCTGCCCGGACCTATGGGACCTGCTGTGAGTTTTTATATCTCTCACCCTGCCATGCCTTCCCACCCCTCGCCACCACCACCACCACCTCAACTTCATCTTCCTTTTTCATCACCATTCCCTAAAACTGTACCAATTGGGTTTGGTTACATTCCAGGAGAAGCAAAATACTGTTTTATTTCAGCACAAGTGGTCTAGTTATGATGAATTTTTGAAAGTTTGCCGTTGGGTATTTTTCAGCTTAGGAGTCTATAACCAAGGTCATTCGGTGCAGATTTGAATGCAGTTGAATATATACAGAAATTGATTTTTCAAACATTTTAAGTTACTACAGTCATAGGAAACAGTGATGATTTAATCTCTGCACTGGCTATCCCAGAAATTTTTCTGGAGCAGTCTTGTGCATATACCACACACCTGTAGGCCAAAGAATCCTGGGACTTTTTGAAAAGATCACTTCTCTGTACATCTATAATGCAATTTTATCAAGAAGACCTGGAATTACCATCTGCAAACAAATAAACAAAATAGCAGAGATAATGATACTTGAAGAGTCTGGATGTCAAATTTCATTATACGAATCCCACATGTTAGTCAGTCATTGATGAGTTGTTGGTTCCAGCTATGAAATGATGTTCTTCCTGACCCATATCATTACTTATTAATTTCCTGAAGTCTAGTCCTCCCAAGTTAGAAGCTGCACATATATTTCTTAAAGAGAGTTCTTTGTCTCTCATGAGCCTCAGTATATATAGCTGTTGGCCCTAAAAATAATAAATAAATAAATAAACCCTCCACACTGTGGAACTGAACCTTAGTCTCCTGCATGATAGTAAGGTTGCTTACCTCTAATCCACTGCAAACACTTATTTTAAGCTTAATGAAAGTTTTCTTGTCTGCATACAGGGAATGCCCGGATCCCCTGGACCCTCTGGACCCAAGGGTGACAACGTAAGTTTATGATTAAATCAACGTTTCTTTAACATTTTGTTTATAATGATATTTACTTATCATGTGACACTTTACTGTGTTCATTCATGTAATTATAGGTAGCTCTTGTTCACTGGTTTGTTTTTAAGTGACAAATAACTGTCAATCATCTTCAGCTTTCACAAGAAAGTGACACATATTTTGACTAACAAATAATGATCTATTTAATGTACGTGTATCAATAAAAATTGTATGTAAAGGTTTATATGCGTTTTAGTGTGGTCGTTGTCAGATTATTGAAAGTGTTGTCCATACCCATCCATTATGGTTTTCACTGCATTTCCAAGGATTTTTTCTCATGTATTCAATGCATGTATATTTTTGAAACCATGTAGTTCAATAACTTGTGGCGAATGTTTTTAAAAATCTTTGAATCACAGACAATATAGGTATAATTATGTGATATGATGTCCTACTCAGATGGTGAATGATCATGGTGATGGACATATTTTTCTACTTAGAAGAGAAACAAATTTAGATTGAAGAAGTGGAGGAAGTGAACAGTTTTTATAACAGAAATTATTTGAAAGTCAAATAAGAACAGAGCAGCTGGTCTATAGTATTTAATATAAAGATGCGTATCTGAATATTATATTATTTTTAGATACATGCTGTTCGGGCCATTTAGCCATAATACCTGTACTGGGCTTTTAGTTAGCAATTTTGTCCCAAATTTTGTGAAACCTTAATTTGGCCATTTTGCCAGTGGAAAGGTTAATTTGACAAATTAACAAAATGTGATCCCAAACTAACATGTTTAGAAATATTCAATTGGCAAACAAAACCTAATTTGACCATACGTGGCTCTATTGATTATTTCGATATGTTTATGCTACTTTTTCAGGGTCCAAGAGGTTTACAAGGTGTGATTGGCTACCCAGGTCCTCGTGGTGTGAAAGGTGATGAAGGATCCAGAGGTGTGAATGGAGAAAAGGGCGACATGGTAAGATACCAATGGCTGACGATCCTAACCTAAATAATCCATCACTTTGCTAATGCCATGACCCACAACAGACATGGACCAAAATTGCATTAGCCTTTCATATACTATTCTTCTTAAGGTTAAACCCAAAAAATAGTTAGATGTGTTAATCCATCCTGGCAGTAGATGCATCAAACAGCAAGCAACAAAATAACAAATGTTTCACCTTTATTTTTTCAAAACTATGAAAATTGAAATAGACCATTATTTTTGCACAGTGGTGAATTGAAGCTCAATAGAACAGGAGGACATTACCTGTTTTATGGTTTGTTTTGTTTTCTTTGCTTATTTGATTTTATGCATCTCTTCAACATGAATTTAAACATTGCATTTTTTGTTTGGTGATAGGAAATGTGCTATGCAAAAAGTGATTATGATAAAAAATAATATTATCCTCAATCAGAAATCTGTTTGTTTATCACAAATTAGATTTTTTATTGCTGATTATCTATCTGCTAGTGTTGGGTGCGGTTCTGACTCTAGTGTTGTCTTCATAGGTACTGACCTTCACCTTGCAACTCCAACACCAGTACCAGTACTTGTGCTGACACTGCCGTGGCTGTCTATTTATCCTCCCTTTTACTGCTGCCTAATTTATTCTTTACATGTGTAAACATTACACTATAAAGATTTTAAATATTTAGTGAATTATTTCTTCATTCCCCTGACATCACAGTACCAGTGCCCCACACTAGACAGGAGACAGCCAACTCACATTTGATCATTCACCTTTGCATCATGCAAAGTCTGAAGGGTGATTCTCAGATTTGGGGTCTTGGAGTTGACTCTGGTGTTGAAGACGTGACATCACTCAGTGCGTTTGTGTCACTCAGTGCGTTTGTGTCAGGGTCAGAGTCAACACCAGTGTCGGAACCTTTTACCAAAGAGCCGTGACATCATTGGAGTCCAAATTGTTGTCAACTCCAACAAGAAATTATGGTGTTGGAGCCCGGATTTGTGACACAGAAAAAGTGCTGGTGCCCTAATTGTTTTATTTCATTGATAATCCAATGTTCTCTCTCTGTATATATTATATCAGGGTTAGCAGCCTACAAGACATAGCAATGCTTTTTGTATTTGGCCCATAGATAATCAAATGTCTCATGTATGGGGAAATGTGGCTTTGTGTGAGCTTTGGAAGTAGAAGAATCAACATTCTGTGTATTGTTCTTACATTAGGTCATTTTTTACTATGATAATGACCCGGATGAGTAGCGTAATGTAATGCATTTCGTTTCATTATGTTTCCTCTTTTCATTTTTTACAGGGTCAGACTGGAATGGATGGCATCCCTGGTGATTTGGGATCGAAGGGAGAAAAAGGTCTGAGAGGACCAAGTGGTATATCTGGCCCCGAAGGCATTGAGGGACCCAAGGTGAGCTTTCAAGAATGAACACAATGAAATTTTAATGTATAACACGGATGGATGAATGGATAGGTGGATGGGTGGAAGGATGGGTGGATGGATGGATGGATGGATAGATGGACAGATGGATGCAGGCATGTATGAATGGACAGAATGGATGGATGGGTGGATGGTATTACAAAATCAGGTTCTGGTAGTATTTAGATGGAGTGTATGGATTTTGCCTTTATTACCAAAGACAATTTAATGATTTATTCCCAAACATTCCAGGGAGACTATGGCCCACCAGGAGAGGCAGGGTCCCAAGGTGAACCCGGAGAAAAGGTAATATACTCACTGGTATCAGTAGATGTTTAAACAGCTTTCCAGAAAAGACCTTTCCTTATCAAAACCTTCTTTTCAGCCTCTTTCACTCCTTCCCTTTTCTGATTCCTTTTCATCCTCTTATTGGTAAATTTTATGTTTCATCAAAGTCTCCTTTTTCTGTATCTTTCATTTCTTGATCACAAATTGTAATCAGCGATGTTTTTATTGAAACATACAAAGGTACCATTCTACTTTCTAGTGCTGAGTATAGATATGCATGTATATTCAAGCATGCATAAAGAATGTGCTTATAAACATACACAATTAATTACATATATATGTAAACAGACATGATGAATCTCACATACATACCAGGTATGCCTATATTTCATATTAATTCTTTACACTCATTTGCTTTCAAATGCTGCGATGAGCCCAGATTCTATTTTTCATGAGTACACATATGTGAACACACTCTGGAGTATACAAAATCAGCCCTGTGCTTATGAAGACATGTGATGTCTATTAGATTATTTTCCTTGGTGTTTTTTGAGTCCTTTTGATTCTATTTGTCCTTCATCCTCAGGGTCGCATTGGCATTCCTGGTTTCCCTGGATATCCTGGCCCACCAGGCTCTAAGGTATGACTGACATAGCCATATTTCATTTTTATGTGAAAACAGTCTAAGGTATGAATAAAATAGCCAGATTTAATTTTTATCTGAAAACAATCAAAGTTAAGAATGAAATAGCCATGTTTTCTTTTTTATCTGATAACAGTATAACGTATGAATGAAATAACCATGTTTCATTTTTATTTGAAAACAATCTAAGGTATGATTGAAATACCTATATTTCATTTTTATCTAAAACAGTCTAAGGATTGTGAATGAGCCTTCATATGCTTCTCTTTAAAGATATTCTATGTCAGGATAAGATGGGGGGAAAAAGTAGACCAAAGGCAGCATTTTCTTTATCTTCTAGATCAAATACAAGAGTCTGAAAAAAAAAAGGACTGGAAAGGAACTGTTTTTGACATTGCCTCTTTTTACAATAAAAAGATCAAAATCAAAGATGTCACCCTATCTGCCACACAGCAATGTTCTTTTGGTAAACAAATTTATGGTAAGAAATTTTAATACTGAGAGAAGGTTAAAAGATTAGTTTACTGTTGTTACAATTTCTTTACTTGTATTATTTCTTTCCTGAAAGGGTGAACAAGGACGTAGTGGAAGACGTGGCAGAAGAGGAGTCCGAGGCAAACCGGTATGATATGAAATCATTATTTTAATAATTTCCTGATAATATAATTTTAGTGATACGCACATTTTTTAAAAAGAAGAGATTTTTAAATATTTTAAGAAAAGGAGGGGGAAATATCATATGATTAATTCCATGTCATGCCATTAATGCACATTTTAATTTAATGTATACTGCACGGCGTACAGAGTATCTGTGCCATCATACAAATGTTTCCATGTCGAATCTTTTCTTCAGTTATTGCTTATTTATGATATTTAAATTCAGGTATGTTCCTAATCTAATACTGAAATGATTCATGGCCTCAACAGAGTTTTAAATTTTTATTTGTTATTTTCCTCTTCTCTCCATCCATTGGTTGCAGCTTACTTGATATTTCAAACTTGCATTTTCATTTCATATTCTTTATCATTTTCTTATTTATCACCTGGAAATTATTGATGTTATTGTATAAAATCTGCTCTATTAGTGCAAGTGGTGGTCATTACACTTATACCTTTGTCTCATTAATTTTTATGTGGCAAGGCTTTCATTTGATTTTCCCCAAAGGATATAGGAAATGCTAATGAAATGTATCCTAGCCAGCATCTCTATTTCAATTTTACACAGATTTATAGAGAATTTTCATTGGGTTGGCAGGGATATGGAAGGGGCAAATTTCTTACATCAAACAGATTGTGGCACAATGTCAGTAAACCTAATTAGAGTGATGTAATTCCATTTCTGTCAGCAAACTTGAGGTCAATCCTACAAATACAGATTGATGCAGAGTTACTGGTGGGGATGTTTGTGTTTGCAGGTTTGTTGTAGTTTTTTTTTTGCACTCTCTTAATCACAAATGTTTTTTTCTTCTGACAGGGTGTCATGGGACCTCAAGGAGAACAAGGTGAACCTGGTGTCAGAGTAAGTCAATTTTATTATCTATTTCTACTGAAATTTAAAGGATTGAAAGTATTTACATTAGATGTGAAAGTTAAAATTGTGAAGACATAGTAGAGTTTCGCCTTCTAAACAGAAGGCATGAATAAAAAAAAAGATTTGAAAACTTGCAGATGTGGCTTGTCAAAGCACAAAGATAATTGACAAGAAAAAAAAAAGTTGTATTCAGGAGCCCTGAAGTTGAGACAGCTAGCGAGTTTAGCCTGCACAGATGTCGCATCATCATCTAGTGGTAAATGCGCAAAAGTCATGAATAATACTGTATTTTAAAAGCCTATGTCGTGAAAATATTGGATTTTGTCCATTGTTCAGCTATTGCTGTAAGCCATGATTGAAGTCACTTATTTTGTAATTGTAACTTTAACTGTTGTAGGAAAACTGATCTGGCTATTTTTTTATTTTTTTTACTTACACTGTAACAAATCCACACCATTAAATTATCATTATATCAAGTTTTCTTTCATGCAATATGCCAAGGGCCCCACCCCTAATCAATGCACAAAATGTGTCCATGATTTTCTTTTTACAAGTGCAAAGAAAGGAGTGTCTCATCTCATTGTATCTCGCATCTTTGTGATAAGTGAGAAACTGCCATTAACACAACTGCATGACTGGCCCTGTCCTTGGTAACAACCATGGCATGCCATTGAAACAAAATTGTCACCACCTTCAGTGCATTTTTTAATAAGATGAAAACTGTATGTAAAATTTGAAGTAACCTTGACAAACAACCTCATTTATTCTTTTCTTATAGGGCCAGAGAGGAGAGAGAGGAAAGCAAGGTATTCCAGGACCCCCAGGCCCCAAGGGTGACCCAGGTGTATCTGGACCACCTGGCTTTAGTGGAGAACAAGGTATTCAGGGACCTCCCGGACCACCAGGCCTTATGGGACCACCCGGACCAAATGTGAGTTTTAGAATGTATCGTCGCCCGGAAATAATACTGTCGTATGTCCAACGGACAGTGGTTAGACTTACAACAGTATTATTTCCGGGCAACGAATTATTGTTGGGCTGATCAGACTGGTACAGAATCAGTGTGAAACTTGTCTCCAGGTTTTCCTCAGCTGTGTCAGAAAGGGCTTACGCAGACCTGCCGATGTCCTTGCAAAGTCAGGAGTGGCATTGTACATGAGAATGGCAATTTTACTCTCATTTTCAGCACTTAAGTAGGGGAGCTGTATTAAACTCACAACTGCATTATTCACAAATAATATGCATTCTTATAGTCTTATGGTCACCACTGAGATTGGTTCAAATCCAGCAAGAATCCAGCTGCATGGAATAAAATTACAGATGAACAAATAGTTTCATGACCTGGATGTAAGGAAATCAGGGCTGAAACACTTGTTTGTCGTGGGTTCTGATACCCTAGTATAAGTCTCCCAAGAGATTTACTTCACTTGATTTTTTTTTGACAAGAAGCCTGTAATATCAATCGTTCCCCCTTTGATGGATTACAGTCATCATCTTTTTTATTTTCACTTCATCCTTATTTTGACTTACTGACTTAGCAGCGTAGGACTGTGTTGTACCTTTGCATACAATGAAATCAGCAATTCCATACAGCTTGGTCCTGAGCATGACATTGAGGTGTTATCGACCCATCTCTTGAAAACTACGAAAAACATCTTTACAGAGCAATAATGTACAACACACCCCCCACCCCCCCCCCCCCAAAAATCAAACCCATTTACTTTTTTATTCTGAATGATAATTTACTTCTACAGAAATAATATAGTTATTTTGGTCTTTAATTTCTTGAGGTAAAAGACAAACCAAGGACTTGCGTTATCTCTTTTCTCATGTTATATTTCTAAGTTGATGAGTGAACAACTTTCACAGTAAAGTACCTGAAGAAACAGTGGCAAGTTTATAAAATCCTTTTGCATTGTTTATAAACAGGTTCCGTTTTGTTTTTCAGTATGATCGGACGATTAGTGAATTGGATACAGTAGTCTCCGTCTAAGAACTCGCCGGCTTAGAACCCGATCCGCCTTAGAACCCGATCCGCCTTAGAACCCGCTGTTGCCGCGAAACCGAATTTTTTCACTGTAATTTACATGCATAAGAAAGAACCCCCTCTGAAACGAAAATTCCGCCTAAGAACCCTAAGGCATTTGACCTAGAGACGAGTGCACTTTTACATAAAATGTCCATATTAAATGCAAAATTATCTTTCAAGTAGACAGGATAGAACAAAGCCACACAGTACAGTGAAAGAGAACGAGTGGAAGAAGGTAGGGGGAGGCGAACCGTGGAATGGATGGAGCCCAGTTACATCTTTCATGTGCAAGCAGGCCACTCCTAAACTAAATTAGCATAGTCATCACCTAACATCTATTGTTGTCTGACTTGAGGAGCAGAATTTTATACGCAACTGACCATGCGCTTGGTTTGCACGGCACATGTACTTAGGCTGATTGTGATTATTACACAGGGTATAACTGGGCCTCATGTTGTATCCGCCTAAGTGCCCGGTCCGCCTAAGAACCCGCTTTTTCTGACTCCCGTTGACCGGGTTCTTAGATGGAAACTACTGTACTATGACATCATATTTGAAACACCTCTTCGGGCAAACAATGGGATATTTTCTGAATAGACTGTCACAATGACAGAACATCATGCCTATGCTCTCATATTATTAAATGAACAGTATTATAATTATTATTCATTTTTTTTAATCATAGTGTTAATGAATTAATTCATTGTTAAAAATAATGCTGACCACCCATGTGTTTTGTGATTGCAGGGTGTACCTGGACAAGATGGACAGAATGGCCCACCTGGAGATCGTGGTGAACCTGTGAGTATTCACTAATTTTTTAAACGGGAGAAAAATTCCTTTACTTAAGTGTCATTAAAGCTTGTTTTTTTCTTGCAAATGGAAATTTTTCTTGAGGGGAAATCTAACTCAGGCAACCAAAGCAGGTCACAAGTTAACTGTCTCTTCTCAGGCTGGGAAGATATTGTTGTAAACTACATTGTAAAGATTTCAGATCTGATATATACTATTAAATAGCTGTTTCACTTTTTTGTCCCTTGGAAAGAAAAATTAACAGTACAAAGTATTAATATGCTAGGTGTAATCTAGTGTTTCCTTATGATAATGATTGCCATCCTGGTTTTATGCCAAGAAATAGTTCATTCCAATCCAGCATTTTCTTTCTTTACGTTATTCCGACTGTGTAGAAAATTTGGTTTCGATATAATTGATTTGTCATTTTTGTAGCATACTTCTTCCATCTGCATGTATCTGTGCATATGTGCACATATTCATATTTCTTCTACACCTAATCTTATATCTCATTTATTACCTTATACTCATCAAGTAAAACTGACAGATGTTCATCATTAGAAAAATTTTATATCTAACGGAACATATCTTTTATATTGACAGGGTATCCCAGGTAGTCCAGGATCGCCAGGACCTGTCGGTGTCATGGGACCCCCAGTAAGTCTTTCATTCTGCTGAGGTCCAAGCCATTTTGCCAGTTTGGTTGTAGAGTGTATCCAGACAAGCAATATACTACTGATATAAACTCAATTCTATGATACAGTTGATGAATTCTCTAAGTGACAAATAAACATATAAAATATTTTTTTTTTAAACTGTATACTTGAAGAAATGATGAAATGTTTTTTCGCAGTCTTTTCTAGTTACGTGTCTATTGCTGTATATTATTTTCCTTACATGGACACTATTTTTGTAGGCATTTACATGTATATGAACAGTTCATACTTGATTTATCATCAGTCATTCAATCAAACCTTTATGAGGATTGGCTTCATAACAGTAAATGAGCAGGGGAAAAAAGGCATTATAGTTTATATGTATATATTATTATTGCATCTACATCTTGAAACTCTTAAGTCAAAAAACATTAAGTTGTTTTTTGATTTTGAGAATAATAATTATATTGAACAATAAGAACAAGAACAAAGTATGCAGAAAATGTACTTTTCAAATATTCATGACCATTCTGGTCTTAAGAATTTCTCTCAGTACTACACTTCAAATTCCATTTAACTCCTTCACTGCCTAGCCCAGAAGATTTCTGGATCAGCAAATATGAAAGCAGTGATTAAAATAATGATAGAAAAGTAGCAATAATTCGAAGAATCTCCCTGTTAACATTCACAACGGTATTCCTATGAACATGTGAGGATTTGACAAGTTTGTGGTATTGGTATTTTTTTTTTCATCATATGGCAATACTTACTAATAGCAGTGAAGGGATTAAATAGTATGGAATTAGAATGTCTTTATTCCATAATGAAATGTGTCTCTTTTGACAATGTACCTCAATGGCTCAATTATGCTGTTTTTTTTTTCCCATAGGGCCCTGCAGGAGACACAGGTCCATCTGGTGAAAGAGGTGCCCCTGGAATCCCTGTAAGTATAAATTTTATTCTTGAAGTTGTTTTGTTCTAGTTTCCATTGCATTTGTTTCTTGTTCATGAATGGCTTTGTTTATATTGAGATAAGACAAGATGAGATCAAATATAACTTTATTATCCTGTTATCACATTGTCAGTAACGGTACTACATTTAATACAAGATCAAAGACAAATAGGTCCCAAATGCATACCGTACACATGCATATTGCTCACACAACATTGCCAGCAGACTGAATATTACTCACACACACTGTCAGAACAATTTTTTTGAAAAATTGCATCAGCATACTACATTAGGAAACACGACTGCTTCGTATAGTGGATGGCAAAAAAGATTGCCTTTAACACTTTCTATGTTGTGTCTTATTTTTAACGTCTCTGCTTTTTGTCTTCTATCAGGGCCCACCCGGTGACAATGGTATCCCAGGTGCTGCAGGATCAACTGGACCTCCCGTGAGTATCACAATAGTTTGCTTAGTTACCTTTGGCCTCTCCTTGAGGTATGTAGGAAAAAAGTGAAAAATGTTAAAAATGTCAAGTGGAAAAAAGAAGTCATATTAGACTTTTCATAAAAAGTAAAAAACATCAAACTTTTTGCCATGTCAGAAGAACAATCTAGCTAAATGTAAAGCCAGATGTTAGTTTGATTTTATGATAATATAATAATATGTTTTATTTGAAATTTTACGGTTGTTCATTATATCAAAATGTGCAGACGTATGTAACTATGAAAGACAAAATTGTCACCTCTTGAGATTACAAATGCTGTATCTAAATTTCTTTATTTTACACTTTTCTTGCTTTCATATTTTTCCTGTCTTTTGTGCATAGTTTATCATATTGTTCATGTGCTTAAAATTTCATGTCTTGAGATACAGAATTATTGAAATAAAGCATTTTTTAACTATGTTCCATATCATCTGTTCTAGGTGCTAAATCATGTTATTTGATTGCACACCCAAAGCTGAAAAAAGTTGTATTAAAAGGAAGCAACAATAAAACTGTGCAATTAATTAATTCTGAAAGAATGAAAAGAAAAGAAGTGTATGAGCCAAGTGGAGACTCCGGAGGTTTAATATGTTCGTTTTAACACTTAGAAGACAATAGAGCTGATGACTGGCCCAATTATTTTACACTGAAAATGATGATGGGGCTATTGTCATGGTCTTGTAGCCAATCAAAATACTTTCATCATAAAATTTGTGGCTCTGTACATGTCAATGGCTGATCTACCTGCTGTTGTAAACACATTATCATTTTTTGTCCCGTGAACCTGTCTTTCTAGACGTGTACCATCCAAAATACCCCTCGTCTCCAAAGGGTTAATAATTTGTTCAGTGCTCAAAATTATGACAGATGCTTCGTTTACAAAGTGTGATGTTGTTTCACAATCTTGTCATTGATTCCAGGGACCCCCAGGTGATTCAGGTGACCCTGGCCCTCCTGGGCCCACAGGACCCCCAGGTTTCCCTGGTGACAGAGGCTACCCAGGAGCACAGGTGAGTGACAGTCTTAGTATGGTACCGGTGAAGTTAGCTGTCTTGAATACTACTTTGCAAAAAACAAAACACTGTATTAAAAAACATCAAACTGGGGAAGTTATGGTGTTTTAAATAGTGTTGTGCAATGGTGAAATGCTATATTATACAAAAATCGGATTACAGTTTGCTTACTCTAGTTTTGATGAAGTTAATTGTTTTAAATACTGCTACGCAATGACAAAATGTCATATCCAAGAAATACCAAATTACAGTTTTTAGACAGTGCAGTTGTGTGATTTTTGATCAGTGCAAACAGAATGAGCGGTGAAATTCAGAGTGGACATTTAGATGCTTGAATATTACTGGATAGTTGCATGATGGTGATGGTTACCTAGCCAGCATCACTACATCAATCCAATGTCAATGTCCTTGAGATTGGTAAGATTACCTTAGAGACAGGTTGCCTACATCAGCCGACATCAACGGGATGTGTAACCAGTGGATTTGTGTATAAACGATGGCATTCCTATGTGCAAATTTGATGGCAATCCTACACATTGGATTTCCTTAGGTTTGCTGGCAGGGTAATTATCAGTATTTCTCTAAAAGTCTGTTATATCGCTCTGATATTGTATGTTGGTGTAGGCACAGGTCCAACGGTGTATGCATGACCTGTATTTATTGTGTTCACATGACAGAAACTTTACTGATTTTCAAGTAGTGACAAATAGGGATTGACTTTCCTGGCATCCCTATCATCTTGATATTCTGAAATTTGTGTGACTGTACAGGTTGGATCTTCTTAGTTTTGTAAATGTGAGTGGATTTGATGAAATTGAGCTTAAGGTGAAAGACCAAATTCCTGAGAGAACCCCTTCCAATAAAAATGAAATTATTTCTAAATGGTAATTCTTAATAATCATTATGTCATTAACAGTGCATAATGAGACATACAAAAATATGTTAAGATTGACTGCTAAACTTGTAGATCAGTTTTCTCAAAAACATTATTCTCACCATCTTCAACTTCAAAAATTCGTAACTTTGCTTGGAACTGAGATATTAACTAATAAAAACAGAAATGCTCAGAAAAGACTTCTCTTTCACAATGTACAAAATTAATGAAACTGCAAAAATTTCCCCTTAGCCCAGTTTTGTCAGATCCACTCACATATCATGACTCTGCTGGCAAAGACTTTGGCCACAGAGATGGCTAAATAGGATCTGATCTGTCAGCCAGTGAAGTGATGAAGAATCTCAGACACATCCAATGGAATTATCAGAATTGTTAATGATAAATCAAGGGGATTTTGCTGGGTTGTAAAGTTTACACTCGATGACAAGAATGTAGGCCTAATCTGATGGAATTAAAACTAGATCTGAAGGGTCCATCTCTGTCCAAGCTTGGTTTCAGTGCCAACACTGGCACAGTTTCAGGAAATATATAATCTATTCAGCCAGCATCCCTGCGTTAGTCCGACTTAGTTTTGTACAGGATTTCTGTGGGTTTGGTGGAATTCAACAAATGTCATTCCCTTATGCAAATTTGACGTCAAGCCTATGCATCAGATTTCCTTAGGTTGCTGACTGGTTATTCATTTTTACAAACATGAATACTACATCCTGTGCGTAGTCACACTGAAAATTAAATATACGTTGATTTTGTTTTTTCAGGGTGAATCTGGTACCCCAGGAGAGGCTGGACCTACCGGACCAGTTGGACCTATGGTGAGTAGTGATTGTCTTTAAGGCGTGTATATTTTTACTAACATTGTTCACATTAATTTTTGATAGATTGTGAAAAGGAAAAGCATAATTGTTTAGTTTCTCTTTTGAAATTCTTAATTTTTACTTAATCCTACCAAATAGTCACATACTTTGTACAGAGAATTGAAGAAAGATAAGGGATGATAAGCAACTCCTCAGGTGAAGAGAGACAGGTGACAATCTTCAGAGGAAGGGTGGGTTCCTTCATTAGCTGTTTGGTTCTTTAACTTCCGAACTTCTGCTGGAACCCCGGACACGCCGAGGTCATGACTCTCGGTGTTCGTCACCCTTTTTTTTTTTTTTGGGTCACCAGGATCAGGGTTTGAGCTAGTGCCACTGGTTTTTGGTACAAGTATCTTATCCATCCTGCCACAAAGATACCAAGAAAAATAAAAGGTCTCTTGAGCAACAAACACTATCTTGTTTTGGGCATTCCGAAGCAGGATGATTTATGTATTATCGGCATAAATATTAGATCTAATGCCCTGTATTTGCTGATATTTAATAGCCTATCCCATAATTTGTTATATTCATCAACTCACAGGGAGACAAAGGTGCCCCAGGGCCTGCTGGACCTGCTGGACCTGTTGGAATTCCAGTAAGTGTCTGTCTATTTTCCATATCATTACATTTATCATCTGTTTCATTTGACATCGTTCATCTCAGACTCCTTTGTCTCACTTTGTTTCCAGCAATGATTTATGTTTTTTGTTCAGTCCAGATAATCTTTCCTTTCCTTTTTTTTATCTCCCCATGCTTTTTCCCTCCCGTCACTGCCTTCTATAGTGTCTTTGTTTTTTGTTATTGTTCTTGCTGTTTCTTCAGATCTCAGTAATGGTTATCTTTTGTGTAAGAAACAAGTGTAAGAAATCAGACCAGTAAATAAGGTCAAATAGCCACTGACCCATATCCCAAGAAACAAAAACACCAAACAAATCTCCTCATCTCCACCTATTTCTATACATATTTTTCATTGGTGATTAGCAAGAACATTCTTCCATCTGTCCGAGACTTCCAAGTTTTTTGTAAGGCTAATCAATCCGATTTAATCAACCAATACCTTTATTTGTCAGGGACCACGTGGACCAGTTGGAACTGAGGGTAAACGAGGAGAGAAAGGAAACATGGTGAGTATATAATTTAATGATATCTGTTTTCATAAATGTCTGTCCATACCCTGGATATTTCCTCTTTTTGGTTTCAGCAGTTTCATATTCTTTGTAAAGTGTTTAGTATTTTGGTTTCCAAAGTTTTTATGTACTTTGGCACATTATGACAGTACTTATTTCTGCAAATGTTTGATCAATTTAAATGATTTTTATCAGTTATCTGTTTTAATTCATCACCATTTTTACCCACACATGTGTTTATTTCAGAACTTTTTTGTTAATAGTTATTGTATGAAGAAAAAAGTGATAATATTTCTTGTTTGATTTTTAAGATTTTTCTGTTTCTTTTGACTTTTCTTGAATTAAACCATTTAAACTGTGTTATTTTCTCTTTGCTCCTCAGGGTCTTGAAGGCCCACCAGGCCAGCCAGGACCTATGGGACCAGAAGGACCCAGGGTAAGAACTTTAGAAGTGTAAGGTCAAAATATGGCAAAAAGAAAAAGTTCTATGTAGCAAAGCCTTGTGTAAGAAATAAGACAAAAATATTACAACAGAACGCAAAGACAAGACAAATCAAGCTTTCTATCAATTGATCATTGCGAGGAAAAATATGTAACAGAATAGGAATTTGAACCAATAAAACAATTGAAATAAACCAACACATGTAATTAGCTTGGAGTCTAGTTAAAATATGAGGGGTGCAGATAAACAAGACCAGAAATGAGGAGTGATATTTAGTTTTAATTGAAGGTTTTTGCCATGACAGAGCTAGAAAATGTTCAATGGAGTATTAATTCTACTATTTGCAGTGTCTGTTCTATATATTACATCAACAAAAAAAAAAGAAGAGAGGGAGGTAGAGTAGTGCAAATGGAAGAGTTCAAAACTCTGTTAAGTATTAGCCAAAGGCAGAGAATGCTGTACAACCAAAAAAAAAAAACAACTATTTATTTCTTGCACAGTTGTTAAAATGTAGTTTTTTTATGAAATATGATGAAAATTGGAGCAGAATAGTACTTATTGTCAATGCATTTTGCTGGGTAATCTGCAAACAAAACATGAAATTTTGCCATTCTTCTGTCAGGGCTACAGGGGACCATCTGGACCTGTTGGTCCACCAGGAATGAATGGAGACAAGGTAGGTGATACTGAATTGTGAGCTGAGTGATGTGGTTATTGTTATGTATTGTCTGGTTTAGGAATCTGGTACCGCAAATAGAATATTCTTGTCCTGGCCTCTAAATCTTACTATTCCATGGCCCTTATGAGGGCTGAAACTGCCCCTTTGAGGGTTCTACACTTCACAAACAAAAAATTAATAAAAGACCACAGAAACAACTTGAAAAAAGGGTGAAAATGCCAAGGGCATACATCCAGCTAAAACTACCTCAACACTCACCATCCGAAAGATAGGAAGAGCCAAATCATACCCCCACGAAGTAGCTTCCTTTGTGATGAAAAAAAGGATAAAGAAGACCAGCCTAACACTAGAAACAAGGCTTGCAAAATCAGTAGGTAAGAAAATCCCTACAATTGAGAGAATAACTTGTGACATATATATATATATATATACATAAAAGAAGAAAATATTTTTTTTTAAATGCTTAAAAAGATGTATCTGGCCAATAGATGGTTATTTCAAGAAATGAATTAGACCTTCTTTGAGTCAGATATAAAATTTCTGTTTCTTGACCCATAGAATATTAAGAACCATTGCCCTGTACTTTAAATTCCTCTCAATCAAGTATTTGTTTCCAAAGACATACCATTAGCTCTGCACGAATAATATTGACCACGAATAATATTAACATACACTGGATGCATTGTTTTTCTTAGTATTTGTTACTGTTTATGACAACACTCCCAGTAGCTTCTCAATTCCTTCCTACTATTAGGAAATATTCTTAGATTACCTCGTGGCATTGATGATGAGTTTTTGTATTATATTTTTCTAGGGTGACATGGGACCTCCAGGTGAAAGAGGCCAGAAGGGTGAATATGGTTCTCAAGTAAGTTTTACTGTTTTTTGGTGACAGATTTCAAAGTACATGTACCTCGTACTGCAGGTATTGCATGAACACAAAGAAGCAAAAGCAACCTTTATATATTCTTTTTTGTTGTTGTTGTTGTATTGTTGTTTTTTTTTTAAGTTTTTCAAATTTTTCTTTTTTTATATATACAATTTAAAGAAGATCCTAGTGACCTGTATGGTTTTTTTTAACGAAAAAATAATTTTTGGTTATTTTTTGAAAGGTCACGTTCATTTTGTTTGTACTGTTCATGGAGTGATTTTAAAACTATTAGCACAGTTTACCTTTGGTCAGAAGACAAAGCAACCATTCTCATTTTTTTTCAATTTCAATGCCAACAAACAAAATCAGTTAAGACTAAAACAGACAGACAATCAAGCAAACCTTATTTGCCTGTACACTGTACCGGACAGCATGAACTAATTTTCTTCCAAAATCGTGTGTGACTGCTCGGCTGTGATGTGTCAGGTGGACACTTATCAAGTTTTATTATTTTTGCCAAGTTATCAAACATTTCATTTTTTGACTTTTGCAGGGACCACCCGGCCCACAAGGACCCATTGGCTTGCAGGGACCACCAGGACCTCCTGTGAGTAAAGCAGAACATTAAGAAAGATTTCACTTGTTATTGACAATGCCCATTTCTTGCTCACTTAGTTGCCCATTTTTGCATAATTACCTTACAAATTGTCATATACTAATAATTTTCCAATGATAAAGAAGTGAGAATTAAAAAATAAGCTGAATTCTTCAAGTCTTTGTGATATTCTTCAAAATAACAACTACTGACAGTGTAAAGCTTCCAGTTGTTTTACATGTTTTTCTTATCTCTTCTTCAAACAGGGCCCACCTGGTGAAAATGGAGCCAGGGGAATTCAGGGAATTCCAGGCAGAAAGGTAAGGTTGACTGAAAATTTCAGTTCCGCCTAAAATCCTATATTTTGTCAGTTGGCTGTTGGAACCTTGTTAACACTAGCCTCTGAGCCTTGTGCCAGGGACTGCAATCTAATTACAAAGCCAAATGGAGAAAATACTGAGCTGTGTTCACGGTTCAAGTATAGGCCCATTGCGAATGACGTCACAAAGTGACACCCAAGATGGCAGGTGGATCAGCTGATGAGTGTAACTTCGAGATATGTCTAAGCAGTTAAATTGCTGCTGGTTGCATTGTTACAACAGGGGTGGAAAGGATGAATCCAAACTAGTCAGATTCCCTACCATCTGTGTACACAAGGGAAAGGAAGTGAAAGAATTGACCGAACGTCTCCCATGTGCATGTACACACGTGCCATAGATTACTGTAGTGAACTACTTTTAGCTCCGCGCCGATTGGTTCACGATGCCTGAAGTGCTCGCAGGCAAATCAGCTAACGAATCAAAATCAATGCTACAATGGCCATGGTGATGAGTCGGTCCTTACATCAAAGGTGGCCGATATGTGCAATGGGCCTATAGAGAAAATACTGAGATGTATTCACTGCTCAGCTATAGACTTCTATATAAAACACTGTGGTCTCCTAACAGAAGTTTCTTAGTTTTAACCAGGTTCCAACACCCAACCGACAATTTGCCTTGTTTTTGTTTTTCGTTTGTTTGTTGTTTTTTTTCAGTGGTTTACAGTTATAAATTCAAAGCCAACAGTTCCTAAGAGGAATTTTTTTTTTATTTCATAAATACTTGAATTCAATTCACCTGGCTGTTCTGTGCAATACTGTGTCCAAGCCAGGCAACAAGCAGCATAATTATTGTGTAAATTCACATATGTTCTAAGTTTAAAATTTGTGCAGGCACCACATCTTATCTTGGCAGCCTAAGCTCTCAAGAAATCTAGATCAGATATCAATGGGTATAGCAGGTGAACACTATATATAATCAGTCAAGAATTCATTTGCTGAAATGGAAATCTGAGAAGAACAAAAATAAGAAGAAAATAAACTGCAAACTTTTATTATTTTTTTAACAATAATTTTGGAAAAAAAATTCAAATCTGGATCATGACAGTCAGCATAAATTTGAAATTCCCGTGTTCTTATTAATTTTGGCTTTTTTTTTTTTTTTTAACATACTTCAGCCATTATTGCAGATGTAAGATCTTCCAGGTTCTGTGGACCAATTAGTTCTGTAATTATGCTAGAGTAAAATGTTAATGTATGATACTCACATTTATTATCTTGGTTTATTTTGACTAGAGATCTGTTTGTTTCTTTGGGCATATGAGTCAAATACTTATTTACAAAGAGACTTTCTTCATTATTTAGGGATCTGAAGGCCCACGTGGTTTGGTGGGTAATGAAGGTCTGCAAGGACAACAAGGTATGCCAGGACCACCGGGAGCTAAAGGTGATAGTGGAGCACCAGGAAAAAGCGTGAGTACTTCAACCTGCAAAGTTTCCATTTGGTTATATAAACTCTTGTTTCGTGCTCTGTCTTCTGCATTTTGTCACTCTGTTCTTCCTACCCTTTTTTTTGTTAATATATTTGTTTTGTCCTGTGTTTTCTGAGTCTTCCGTTTTTATACAGTTCACAGTATTCAAGCACAATTCTTCAGGTACTATGATGAATATTTTTTGAGTGTGTGAAGATGAATTATTCTTTATTCATGGATTGTATAATTAGGGTAGTGAACTCCATTATTGCTGTTGGAAGCGGGACACAGTTGCTAGCAGTTGGTCAAGAAATGGGATAGACGCCCAACATTGAGCCAATTATAGATCATTGGTGTTTAGTGGAGAACTGGAGTCTTAAAAAGCTGCAAAGGAAATCCACAGTCCTATAATGTTTTGTTTTCTGTCTAATTAATTTTCACAACAATTTGCTCTCAACTTGCTCTGGGTAAAAACCTAGCTTATTCCATTACTTTTCATCTCCCTATCTTTCCTGACTAACTTGTTTAGCTGTGTCTTTTCAAGAAGTAAGAGCATAGCCTCTCTTTTCAGATCCCTACAAAACAGCTTCTGAGAATTTTACCAATGTGATAAAATTTATGCGGAACTATTTAATTCTATTTGTGAAAGTTAAAGCTCTGAAAATGAAACGTGAATAAAGTACTCAAACAGACCATGATAAGTGCAAAGTGGCTGTTATCATGCCAACATGCTGTAAAACCCAAACTCAAACTCAAACTCCAAGTTACCAATATGCAGTTGTAGATTTACTCATCTTGTATACAATTGTTTGCAGGGACCACCTGGACCTCCAGGACCTCAGGGCAACCCAGGAATACCCGGAGGTGCTGTAAGTATAAACTCAAAGTTTATGTTCATATAACACCCAAGGTAATATGTCACACTCATCATAAACAAATTGCCTAATTCAGAGTCAGGCAATTTGCATTCTTTATCATTATCAATGCCATGAAGCCTGATTACATAGTTTGAATTGAATAGGTACCGTGAGAAAGAAAGCTGATCTCTTAAATGCAGATAACCAAATGAAAATATTCTTATCCCAAAATAAACTGACATAGTATACAAGTAGAAGGATGTTCAGCAAGAGCCAGTAGTTATAAAAGTTGAAAGTTGAATCATTAAAAATGGATTTCGAAAGACATTGTATTATCCTAACAGCGATACAATGGTCTTATTATTGTAAAAGTATTTGTTATGGGTAATGGACATAAAATGGCATAGTGTTCAGATAAAAGCGTACTTAGCAAAAGCCAGTGGATGTAAATTGAAAAATATAATAATTTAAGATTGGACAATGGGAGATAATAGATAATCATGATGGGGTAAAAACAGGCTTATTATGAGTAAAATGGAATACAGTGAAGGATACACATTAGGGCTCATTTCAATTGGTAAAATTTAAAATGCAAATACTGTGTGGTAAAGAAAACAAAACAAAAAAACGTGAAAAACAATTTTGGTGCGAAGACATTTAAAAGAAAAATTATTACCAAGTACCACCAAACTGCCTTAGTCTAAGGTAATAAAAGCATAAGCTCAGACTTAATGGTTTTTCTTCAGTAAGGATTGCCTTAGAATAATACCTCACATTTCATCTTGAATTATTTCAGACCTGCATTCCAGGTGAAAAAAAGACTTAATTAACTATTTCAGATCCCAACAATGCACAGTATGTTAGTCACACTGCTTTCACATGCTCGAACATTGCAGTAAAATTACTTTTTCTATCTTCTTTAAGTCAAGTTAACATTCCGTGTCGAGGGTAAATGTTTTCCTGGCAATGTCACTGATATTACATACATGCAGACTTGGTACTTTCTATAGGGTTCACCAGGAGATCTAGGCAGCCCAGGACCAGAAGGCCCACCAGGACCTAAGGGAGATTACGGCCCACCCGGCATTCCCGGTACACCAGGAGCTGATGGTGTACCAGTAAGTTTATCTGTGTTGTGCCATTCAATGGACTCACTTCAAATGATAAGAAGATCAGATAAGATAAAATAGCAGTCACTTATTATCCCATGAAGGAAATTCACTTTCGCAGAGCATTTAAGAGTACATACATGATACACACATCTTACACATATTACATGAACACATAGTAATTCAATAACAAGCATGAAGTCACATGACATGGAACCTTAAGTAAATATGGCTCGTATCTAGCTATAATGCCTTGTCAAGGCAAGTTGCAGATGGTTAAAAAACAATCTTCTGTACCTACTTTGAATTACTTTGTTTCTTGAGGGCCTCAGCCTAGTGCATTTGGCCATGACCACAAACAAACAAAAATTGGCAATCACAAGGTTACAACAATGAACATGGTAACTGCTGTGTATACCATTTTACCATGTTTTGGGCATATTTCTATTCATCAGATGGTGCACCAATTTGCCAAAAGCTGGAATGTTTAATGTTTGATATTAAACTTTATTGCTTACTTTTATTAAGACAATGAAGATAAATATGCAGGCAGATAAAACTACACGGGTCTAATAATTGTGCATTAAAAAAAAAGAGAATACTGTCTTCCTTGTTCAGGGTGAAACAAAAATTCCAAGTCTTAGGCAAGTCATCAAAACAGAAGATTCTAATATAAAAATTATGGCAGATTACAAGCAAATAAGACTAACCTAGAGCTGTGTACTGTGGTACTTTTTTAGTTTATGACCAGACTCAATGTAAATGTTAAGGAGAGTAATAACTGATTTATCATTTTGCTTAGGGAAGCCCAGGCTTACCTGGACCAAAGGGCGAGGAAGGAAGACAAGGACTGCAGGGAGACCCTGGCCCCAGAGGAGAGAGGGGAGAGGATGGTGAGAAAGGACACATGGTGAGTTGGTTGAAGTCGTCAGCATTCCTCTCATGTTTAATTAATCTGAGAACATTTCATCATTGTTCTCTGAGACCGTGGTAACTCAAAAATTAAAAAATTGATTTTTATACACATTCAACTGCATTCAAAGCCGCATTGAATGATCTTGGTTACAGACTCCTAATTCTAAAAATAATCAAACAGCAAACTTTCAAAGGTTTATCATAACTAGTCCAGTTGTACTAAAATAAAACAATTACTACAGTTTTAGAGAACGGTGACAGTTTTTTAGTGTCATCATTTCTTTCTCCTTTCCAAGTATTGTTATATTTAATAATAAATATTATGGTATTCTGGACAAACAGCATCACTGGTCAAGAAGATGAGAACAGTGGGTCATACCTCTTTATTTTTGTGTGTGCCTTTAATGTGATCAATGTTAAATATCATCTCTTCCATTGGAACAAAACTGTCTTATGTTGGATTCAAAACTTTGGGCCTGATTGCAGGAAATATAAATGAGATTGACAGTGCAACCAGAAGAGGCCAAACATCTGGAAAACACATACATTTTTGACACTGTGTTAATATTTCCTCATTGTGTGATTTTACAAATTCTCTTCTTGTCTTCCCTTCCTATAACTTTATGCTGTCTCTTTCCCAGTTTTTGTACATTGTTTTATTTTCGTATATCTTCACATTTCCCTTTTGTTGCAGTTTTATCCATTAATTATCTCCATTTATATATCAAAACTATTTGTCTAACCTGACAGGGAATGATGGGACCCCCTGGCCCAGCTGGTGAGGCCGGAGAGGTTGGACCCAAGGTAAGCCACTCAATCTTCCTGAATTTAGTTCTCTGTTAGTGTCTTCGTGATCAGTATAACAAGTAATTTTATTGTTAAACAGGAAACAGTCATTAAGACATGTTAAAATTAATTAGCTTTTAATACTGAATAAATTGCCTATTCATATGACATAATATATATGTAATAGTCAAAAATTAAGATGAACAAAATGTGTGAAAGTATGCGTGTATTAAAAAATTAAATATCTTCGTTTCGTAGATGATATACTTAGCTATCATCCCTACCTCAATCCAATATAGATTTACATAGGCTTAGTAGGATTACCATAAGAGCGGGTTCCCTACATCAAACCTTCATCAGCATAATGCTGTAACCAGCAGATCTATATAGGAGTGTTGTCATTCCTATGTGCACACAAGACATTAGTCCTACACGTAGGATTTTCACAGGCTTGCTGGCTAGGATGGCACAGTCCCATGTACCCATAGGCCTATAGTAAATAGTTCCATTATCCAGACTGATTTTTTTTTAATAGGGTTCTCCAGGACCAGAAGGAAAAGATGGTGACCCAGGCATCATGGGACCAGTGGTATGTTTGTCAGTTTGTCTCCCCTTTCCTCTGATTTCTCTGTTATCTTTTTTATACTCTTTGTTTCCTGCTTCTTATTTTTGAGGTGTTAACTTCAAAAGTTAAATTTTGAAGCTACAATTTAATGATTTTCACAACCTGCAAGAAGATTTAATTAGAAAAGGAGCAAAAAACTCATGAAAAATAATCAGTGTCGTTAATGATATTTGAAAAAGTAGTCCGTTCTTGTCCTATCATATAATTATATCTTTTTTTTTTCCTTTTTGGATGAGGATTTTGACAGTGGATCGCTTGTGAGTTACAGCTGTTCTACTTTTATTTATTTAGAGAAACTTAAAAGATCATCTTTTTACTCAAAATGATCTATGTGACTGTAGGTTGTATATAAGCATTTATGAATTATAATTAAAATTATTTTGTCATTCTTTGCCAGGGCCCAGTTGGACCACCAGGTGAACCAGGTCTACCTGGAGTGACAGGTATTCAGGTCAGTTGTTTTGCCTGTATATAGATGATATATTTAAATACGGTGAGGGCTAGAAGGATGAATATTTTCATGTATTGTATGGAAACATATTTTGGCACTTGTATCAGATAATTAACCACTTGCATAAGTTAAATTCAGTGTCTTCGTTATATTATATTCAAGTGTGTATAATGTAAAACTATGATAAATCTTGACTGCCTGTGCATAGTTAATGATGATTTTTTTTTTTTTTTGACTGAGTGCTGGTGAACTTGGCCTGATTAAGCTTGGTTTTTTGGTTGTTGTTTTTTTTTTGTCTTTTGTTTTATTTTGAGATATGATTGAGACTTTGTAAAAGCAGGGATTGTTGTGGATGGGAAGAAGTCGCACAATGCCATTCCTTAATTTTCCTGTGACAATTTTTAGATCCTAAAGGAGGAGGAAAAAGTAATAGTTAAATCATCAGCTGCACAATACTTAAACACAATTGCTTTCATGTGTAATTTAAAAAATATATTGTTCTAAAGAGATGCAGTAAGCCCTGAGAAAGCCAGACTTATTTTGATTACATATACAGAAATTGTCACCTGTAAATGATGCTGATGTATAAGCAGGGTGTCTCCCATTGTAATTTCTGTATCTTATCAATTATATTCAGAAAACTATACATTTATCTGTGTGAATTATATGTAGGGTGAAATGGGCATCCCAGGAGAACCTGGATCTGAAGGACCACCAGGTTCTAAGGGAGACAGAGGTTTCCCAGGACCACCGGGACAGCGAGGATCACCAGGACCAGTGGTAAGTCTAATCTCATGATTATATAAGTTAAACTGTAGTAAAAAAAAAAAAAAAAAATTGCACTTGGCAAACCCCATGTTAGAAGCAAACAAGACCAAAACTGCATAATAAATTCTAAAAGAATAAAGAAAAGAAAATAGGAATTATGCCGTCTTTCGGTCACTTTCCCACAATGTCTTATAGCTCTTGTACCAAGCTCTTCAGTACTTCCGCAAGATTACTGTGATTTTGAAGAAAAATGTTTATATGAATGACAGTAAAGTTCTAAATGCTGTGTCAAGCCATAAATGATTTCTGCAACCCTGAGGCAAAATATAAAATGCAAAATCAAATTTGTATTGCCATGAAGGATGGCCAACAAGATTAAGTTCCTTTTTCATTTAAAGATTACAGATTTTTTAAAAAGTGTTATAATATCTGTGTTTATCATAAACTGCATTTATGTTTATGTTTAATTTACATACTGATATATTTTCTGTGTCTGTTTTGACAGGGTGTTACTGGACCACAGGGGCCAAATGGTCCACCAGGTCAACCAGGACCTGTGGTAAGTACCTGATTAATCTCTTCTTACCTGGACATTGTTTTGCCCAGTACCACTTCTGTTTCTGCATCAGTACATCTCAAGAAAATTTACCCGTATAGTTTTGTAGTTTAACTTTACAAAATGTTAGATCAGCATTTGAATACTTAAAAATTTATTCCCACAGACAAGATATGTTCAGTTTATTTTAGGAGTGATAGACTACACTTTGCCCAATTTTGACTTTGTTGTGCCATATTATATCCTTATCTCATTTTTGTAAAAAGTGGAGATTAAGAAAGCAGCACTGGGGCGAAGATAGCCTCGTGAAATGAGACATGTTAACATTTGGATGTTGGGTGTTTTTGTTTGACCTTTTTTTCATATTTCAGTCAGATATGAGACAGTATTTTTCAGTTGAGAGATAGAAGTTTTTTCACAAGCAATTACTGGGCCAGATTTTAATACTTTGTTCATTAGCTTATAATAGAATATGGACACACTGTTTCTTAAACCAAAGAAGTGATTATGCTAAGTATAAAGCTCTAGATAAACATGACTGAATTTGACAATAGGCAAAGTACAAGGAAAAAGAAGAGAAGGATAGACATTTGGAATGAAGATATCCTCTGTGGGTAAAGTTTTGCAGAGAATGTCAACGATCTAATATACTGGTCGCACTTTATCTCCCAGAACTTGTGTGCCTCATTGTTTTGAAATATTTGTACCTAGACTATCAGTGCAAAATCACATGATAGTCCACATCTCAATTTCAGTGACATTTCAGCTACATAAATGAAATACACTGACATGTGACGTACACATATATTTAGAATTGTACCATAAAGAAGAATATCAGCGTGTGATTTAAACCCACTCTCATAACACAGCAGGTATTGTTTTGTTATTAAGTTGATAATCTCAACTAATCTATCCTTCCAGGGTGAGACTGGTGTACCTGGACCCCCTGGCACACCAGGAGATCAAGGCAGAATTGTAAGTAATGTGAAAAGTTTGTGCTATATTACCATACATTTTACTCCTTATTCCAGAGTAATGTGGATGCCATTTTATCTATTATATATTTCAGTAACTTGCAACCTTTGGCATGAGTCACTGACCAAACTATACACTCTTCAGGCCTTAAATTTGGCAGGAAGGTGGCAACTGGGATAAGGAAGATGATGGCTATAATTAAAAGTTGTTTACTTCAAACATGTATTTTTAAAAAATAACAATGTTTATTGCTATGTAACATCTGTATTTTTGCATGTTTGTTTCGTAATATATAGTACCATGCATGTCATAAAAAGTAACCGTATCAAGCGTTCAGTTTGGTGCGTAGTGTTCTGGTGCGCATGAGTTCTGAAGCAAGACTGTAGTTTATTACTTTTATTATATGATAGAGAGAGAGACAGAGAGAGAGAGAGGGAGAGGGGAGCACATGATTGTTTATTCTGGGCAATGCCCGGTAGGTCATCTAGTGCCTTATATTTGGTTAATTGAATAGTTCCAATCACTCATTTATAACAACCCTAAGTTTTTGGGTTGTGTTTTTTGTTGTTTGTGTCTTTTTTTTTCTTGAACTCATTCACTACGCTAAGCCGAGTATTCAGCTCATGGGTTTTTGCTTTGCTACGGAAAATCAAGTGGAAACCGATTGTCCAACACTGATATCTAAGTCAACTTCTCAAAATACTGAATTCCATTCTGGTTCATTGATTTTCCTTTTCTTTAATTCTTGTGTATTATGTCTTGTGTTTATACTGAGGGAAAGAAAAAACGTCTTTGAACTACGTCAAAGTTTCAAACTAGAGGGACAGCAGAGAATACATCTGACGTGATACTGCGTGTCGTAAGAGGCGACTAAAGGTGCAAAGGTCCTGGTCTCCCGAGAAGAGCCAGTTGGCGGTGGGCCAACTACCCACCCTGTAAAAATAAACCAGTTACAGAAACACAAGCAAATACTTCAAATCAGTCTTTTATCTTGGGAGAAGGGGGAGCATCTGCACCTGTAGATTCAATGAAGGACAATGGACAAAGCCGAAAGGACGCCACTGGCCCGACTGCTCCTTCATCAAGCAAGTCACTCCGGATTGCGTCGTGGAATGTCCGCTCCATGTATGAAGCAGGAAAGAGTGCCCAGGTTACAATGGAGATGAGGCGATACAGACTGCACATACTTGGAGTTAGCGAGACCCGCTGGATACAGTCCGGACTGAAACAACTTAATTCTGGGGAAAAAGATTTTGTATTCTGGAAGGGAGGACAAAAAGCATACAGAAGGAGTAGCGATCATCTTGAGCAAGCACGCCCAGAGGTCACTGAGGGGATGGGAACCCTATGGAAGGAGAATTATATTGGCATCATTTACTACAAAGAACAAGAACATCAACATGAACATTGTGCAGATATACGCCCCAACAAATGAAGCAACCGATGAGGACAAGGACGATTTCTACAACCAGCTTCAGGAAATAGTTGACACACTGCCAAGAAAAGATGTGAACATTATAATGGGAGACGCCAATGCCAAGATAGGACAGGACAATACTGGGTATGAGGACATTATGGGGTGCAATGGTTTAGGACAAATGAATGAGAATGGAGAGCGGTTTGCAAGTTTCTGCGCATTTAACAGCTATGTGATTGGAGGTTCAGTATTCCCACACAAGAGGATCCATAAGGCCACTTGGATTTCACCGGATGGAGTAACTGAAAACCAGATTGACCACTTTTGCATCACCCGACGATTCAGACGCTCACTGGAGGATGTCATAGTACAGAGAGGAGCAGATGTTGGATCTGACCATCACATGCTGCTGGCAAGACTCAAACTCCGCCTCAAGAAACAAGGTACCAGAGCAGGAACAAAGAGGAGAAAGTTTCAAGTGAGCCTTCTGGATGGAGACAAGAAGGAAGAGTTCCAGCTGACACTGAGGAATAGATTCAAACCCCTTGTTGACCTCGAAGAGACAGTAGATTTGGAGACTCACTGGGCTAAGGTAAAAGGAGTATTTACATCGACATGTCAGGATGTTATTGGGGAAAAGAAAGTGGAACACAAGGAATGGATCAGTCAAAAATCACTGGACTTGATAAGGATAAGAAGAGACCTAAAAGAACGGGTAAATGCAAGTCGTACAAGAAGCTCAAGAGTTGGTAACCAGGAAGAGTACCGAGCATCAGCTAAAGAGGTCAAAAAATCAATTAAAAAAGACAAAGAGGAGTTCATAGGAATGTTAGCAGAGAAAGCAGAGAAGGCAGCAACAGGAGGACACATGAGGATCCTCTACCAGACTACAAAGACTCTTGCTGGAAAATATGGAAAACCTGAAGTTCCTGTCAAGGATTACAACAGGAAGGCTATTTTTGGAAAGGAAGCTCAGGCAAAAAGATGGATAGAACATTTTAACAGCCTCCTGAACAGACCTCCACCAAGCAACCCACCCGACATTCTACCCGCAAGAAATGATTTACCGATCAGTTGCGACCCCCCGACTAAAGCAGAGATTAATGATGCCATAAAGCAGTTAAATCGAGGCAAGGCAGCTGGACCAGACCAGATCCCACCAGAGGCGCTGAAGGCAGATGCTGCTGGGGCTGCAGAGGGTCTGCACTCACTATTCTCGAGGATTTGGATCGGAGGCAAGTTTCCAAAGGACTGGAAGGAAGGACACCTCGTGAAGCTCCCAAAAAAAGGGGACCTCAGCAATTGTAGTAACTACAGAGGAATCACACTTCTCTCCATCCCAGGAAAGGTTTTCAATCGGATTATTCTCAAGCGAATACAGAATGCAACAGACCAAAAACTTCGCGAGGAGCAAGCTGGTTTCAGGAGTAATCGATCAACCACCGATCAGATCGCCACGCTGAGAATCATAGTAGAGCAGTCGCTAGAGTGGAACTCCCAACTGATAGTGAACTTCCTTGACTACGAGAAGGCCTTTGATAGCATCGATAGAGAAACACTGTGGAGAATATTGAGACATTATGGAATCCCAGAGAAGATGGTGAATCTTATAAAGAGCATGTACGAGGGGACAAGTTGCAGAGTCGTACATGATGGTAAGCTTACTGACAGCTTTGATATCAAGACTGGTGTTAGGCAGGGTTGTTTGCTGTCCCCATTTCTGTTTATCCTGGTGATTGATTGGCTTATGAAAGAAACCACCAGTGGAGGAAGAAATGGCATACAATGGACCCCATGGACACAGCTGGACGATCTAGATTTTGCAGATGACTTGGCACTATTGTCGCACACACACGACCAGATGCAAGCAAAGACTACAGCTCTAAACAAAATTTCAGAATCTATTGGATTGAGGATACATCCCGCGAAGTCGAAGGTCCTAAAAATTGTTGCACCCCTAAGCGAACAAGTCACAGTAGGAGATCAACCACTGGAAGATGTAGAGTCCTTCTGCTATCTTGGTAGTATCATTGACAATAAGGGAGGAACAGAGGCAGAAGTCAAAGCACGAATTGGAAAGGCACAGGCAGCTTTCACATCCTTAAGCAAGATTTGGAGAACCAAGGATATATCTCTAAAAACAAAGCTGAGGATATTCAACTCGAACGTGAAGTCAGTCCTGTTGTATGGATGTGAGACCTGGAATGCGTCCCAGGCCTGCATAAAGAGAATCCAAGTTTTCATCAACAGATGTTTGAGGAAGCTACTTAAGATCAGATGGACAGACAAGGTCAGCAATGAAATTGTATGGAAAAGAACAAGACAGAACCCAGTCAGAGAGGAAATTGGTAGGAGGCGATGGAGATGGATCGGCCACACTCTCAGGAGGCCAGGAAACAGCATCACGAAGAAGGTATTGGACTGGAATCCCCAGGGCAAGAGATCAAGAGGAAGGCCGCGCGGAACGTGGAGAAGAGCCAGAGAAAATGATGTGCAACGAAGCGGAAAGACTTGGAATAATGTAAAGAGGCTGGCCCATGATAGAGAGGGATGGAAGGTGTTTGTTGGTGGCCTATACCCTGATCCAGGGTGAGAAAGGCAATGATGATGATGAAAGTTTCAAACTGAATAGTGTTGAGAGTCCCGTCCACAAATACAAAAGTTACCATAGGGAATGGGTGAAGGGCTTAAAGAGGGAGGAGAAGAACGTTAAGGTGTACAAAAGTACAGATGGATGTTTGTTTTATGTTAAATGTTATTTTACATTATGCATTATCATTCCATGAATAAAAAAGGTTTCAGATACATAACTGTAAGGTCTTTTAGCAAAGGTGTATTTGGAACTCTGTGTCTTTTGTTTCATACAGTATTTATTTATCACACAAGCAGTATCATAGCCATGATTTTCTTCAAAGTTCTGTTCATTCACATGATCATGTTGCTATTTGTCTGTTCCCAGGGACCACCTGGACCAATTGGACTGAAAGGAAACCAGGGACCTAAAGGGGTTAAGGTAATATCTTTATTCTGTATCCTTTTGTGCACTGGTTTTAAGCCAATTGGACTAATTGCTGCCAATTGGACCTTTCACCCAATGAGATCTTTAATCTTGTCAGATCCACACAATAATATACATTGCAATATACATCCAACACTATACTGCAGGTTTTACAGAGAACAGCAACAGTTTTAACCACTGGGTCCCACAGCTTCTTAGGCCAGCCCTGACTAAATGCAGTTTGATGAGTTACTCAACTATTTCACAACCTGAATATTTAAAGCCTTCATACTTCCCCTGTTTTTGTTGGTAGTTGTGGGTATTCTGTACACCTGTGACCGCTCCAGAAACTCGCAGCTTTATAATGATTTTAATAGATTCACTTAACTAACAATGTGCTCAGAAGGAAGGGTAACTTTAATTTATTGAGAGAAAAAAAAATCAGAACTTTCCTGTTTCTGCCAGCTCTGCACACAAAAAGAATACAGTGTCACGACAGTGTCATCAGTGTCTTAGAAATGCAGAAGAAATGGAAAAATGAAAGGATCATAAGTATCTGGTGCAATTCAGAATAAATATTATAAATACAAATGTTTCAGGGTCACCGTGGGTCTATTGGTAACACAGGACCAGAAGGCCCACCAGGACCAAAGGGTGAGCGTGGACCCAGAGGCCTTGATGGACCGAAGGGTGACACAGGACCGGTGGTAAGTCATCTAGCATCTTGCTTCATGATCTTAGAGATACGTATAATTCCATTCCTAGGAAATGTTAGTAGATAAACCTTCGTCAGCTGGAGCAATGTCGCTTGTGGCTTTGTAAGCCAATCAGGAATAACAGTCTCTACGGCAATGATTGCATTGTAGCGCCCTCCTGTTGTGACTTTGAACTGAGCAGTGAACACTAATCTAAAACCGAGACTTCCCTTGCTTTGTTGTGAACTATGTTATGTCGTCACTTCTGTATGGCTTAGGTATGAAAGCCCTATGCCTTGACTGTATTGTGTGTGCTAACTGTGACCCTGTAAGACCAAGAAACGCTCATATTATGAGCTCTGTCATTTGTGCAATAAAACTGTCATGGTGAGACTTGTGAAATGATTTTCTCATCTATGCTGATCAAACTGTTGTTTGTGGAATCTCTAAAGCATCTATGATTAGTCGCAGATCCATTGGGATTGTAGCGTTCTTTTCTACACGCCTGCAGAATTTGAAGTGAAGAAAAAAAATGCAGGTATATAGTAACGACACCCATCCATACCAAAAATTTAAAACATGCTTAGTGTAAAAAATTTTGTTCATGAGAGTCAAACTTATGCAGGCAAAGTGCACAGATCTAAGTCCCTGGTCAGTGATATGTGTTGGGTTCTGAAAACATTTTTTTTTTTGCCTCACTGTCATAAGAGTAAACACATGGTTGCTCATGTATTCCACACATTTATTACACAATATGTTTATTTATGCACACTGCGTGCAAATGTAATATGGTCTGTGTCAAACCTAGTATCTTCTATCTTTCAGGGTCCACCAGGCCCTCGTGGTGCTCCAGGTATCACTGGATTACCAGGTCAACCGGTGAGATTACTGACCCTTGTATTTGTCATACAAAAATAAGTTTTAAATAAATCAGAACATTTCAAAGGCTTTGCTTATACATAAGGTTTGCGATAAATTCATATTAAAGAATTTCTTCATTAAAATATTTAACTTTGTTCAAATACATTGCATGAGAATACTTTCTCTTTTTTTTTTTTGCTTTAATTCTCATGCAGATCAAATCAAGCAAATTTACAGTATAAGTTTGTCTATAGATAGTTCCCCACCTTGTTAACATGGTTTATGGTAGATGAAAAAAATTACTATCCTCGAAAAAAAGACGAAACAATGAAAAAATTTGAAAAAACAATGTAATAATGTTCATGTTTTAAATGTGAACATGTAACAAACCATTTTAAAACATGATCCATGAAACACTTTGTGTTTCAAGTTTGCCTTTCATATAGCTTAACCCCTTCGCAGCTACATAATTTTTCATGTCAGATAGGATACTCTCACTGTCTTATTTTCAATTTGTATAATTGAGAAATGCTTTTTTTTTTTTTTTTCAATTCTAATCCTAATCCATTTCTATAAACACAGGGTGCATTGGGACCATCTGGACTTAAAGGAGAAATCGTGAGTCATTTTATTTGTAAGACTGTTGACAATCCGTATTGCATTGGCCCTATCATGACACCACTCCAGAGTATTTACCCTTTTATGGCCAAATTTTCTACGAATTTTTTTTAGAAAGGATTTTTTTTTTTTATATATGCTTGATTTATTTATTAAATGCTCACATACTAACATTGAATAAACATCAAATAAGAAATATTTGATGCACTGTTAAAAAGACAAAAAATGGCACAATACATCTTTAAAAATGGTATACAATACATTGTATACTATGAATATCTTGAAGGAAATTTATTTTTTTTCTATAGATTAAAGGAGAGTACAAATAATATTTCTTGTGTTTATTTGTGTGAAATATTTCAGTTAATACACTTTTTTTTTCTGCTCTGTCAAATTAGATCCTTTGCACGAATGCAGTATCATGATAGGGTCAACGGTTGATACTTTCGTCTTTGGATCAAATTTTTTTTTCACAGTTTTGTAATAAGTTTGTAGATTGACAGGACATGAAATGTGGGCATGTTTCACTCCAGGCATGTCACTATTTCAGGTATTCAGCACATGAAAGTTTCTCAGGATCATCGTTTCTTTTTTCCATTAATCATTAATCCATATCGTAAGTTGATTAAATACACATGCCATGAAACATATTTCTGATGTAGTTGAAGCAATTTGAAGAAAATAGTTTATTGGTTCATACACATTTTTATCATTTCAAAAGGATACATAAAACTAGATGAGCAGTTTGATGAATAAAGCAACAGATAATGAGTTCTATCTTAGTCTTGCTAAGTTGAGTTTGAACAAGCAAAATACAAGGTTTTGAGTTCATCTTGTCTCTGTGCACCAAGATTAGAGATGAGACAGCACAGAATTTGATGACAGAATTATCCCTTAAAACTCAGGACCAGCTTTGTGTATGGTTTTGAGGCCTCTCCATGTGATTACATTTCCAGGGAAGGCTTAAGGGCAGCCAACTTAAATTATTGAAACTGTAGATGCCAAATTAACTGTGCACAGACTGGTATAGAATAGCCTATGTAAGTATGATCTTGTCCTGTTGAAATCAGTATGAACCTCATAGTATTTGTAAGAACAAAATTTTCAATATCAGATGGTCTGAAATTTCAAGTATGTGTAATATGAACTCTTTCATCTTTCCCAGGGTGACACTGGACCCAAAGGAGAAATGGGACCACCTGTAAGTCAGAGTTTGAAAATGATAAAATTCCTTATGTTGAGTGTGATTATGGCAAGCTCTCAAGAGTATGTGAAGCAATTTTTTAAGTTATAGAGAAATTTTTATTTTGTTTAGTTATTTTTTTTTCTTGTTTCTAAATGTTATTAGGTTCTTGGGTTTTTGTGACCCAAGTTACAAGTTTGTTTTGTATGCAACTGATTTATTTGCTATTATATTCCTGGTGACTGCTACTTGCTTAGCAAATTATTCTGCATTCATCAATGAAATACATAACATTTCAATATGACCTGCATATAATAATAGCTTTGACCTGTGTCACATTCATAGATATAAAATATGGATATACTTCTTCTTCTTCTTCTTCTTTCGTTCACCAATCTAAATCTGCAGATTTGTTCTTTTAAGAAAATCTACGGTTTTCTGCAGTTCAAATACAGCAGAAAAAAAGAAGAGAGAGAAAAATGGTGGTATGTCACAATGCCCCAAGATTTCTGATTCATTGTAACTTTTCATATTGTTTCTTATGGGGCTTTGTAACATACAACCTTTTCTCATTTATTGCCATATTTTAACTTTGTTCCAAGCCCTGCTGAGACCTCAAAGGTTTTCTGTGTTGTTTCTTGTTTTTGTTTTGTTTTACTTGTTCTTGGTGCTCTTGTTAGGCTTCGTCCATGCACTGCAAGATGTAGCCCTCTGCCAGCAATCTCCTTTCTTCTTTGTCTTTCATCTGTCTCTTGTCCATGTCTGCTTACCTGTCATGGCAATGTTTGTTTTTTTAAATAGATATATGCTATATGAATACTATCCTATTCTCTCAAGAGGAGACTCAGTAATTGATCAATTCATGTTTTTATTTTAGGGTTCTCCTGGTCCTCCTGGCCCACCAGGTGATGTCCTAGGTGCTGATCCAAGTACTATTGCCCTGAGCAAACCACAGTCAGATGCCAATGCCAGACGCAGAAGGAGAAGAAGAAGGAGAAGGAGGAGATCAGTGGAGCCCGCAGATATAGATGATGATCTTGCTAGCGTCAATGCTAGGCTTCTGGCTAAACAGGAAGGTGGTGTGGAAGTCCAAGTAAGCCAAATTTACTTTCACTTGTTTATGAAACTTTCTGCCTGTTTACAAAATAATGATCAACCTCATTTACATTAGGTTGAGGAATATAACATAATCATTATTAAGAGTCATCCCACAATGTCCATTTCAGAGGCACTTACTTAATTTCACCTCCAATAGAATGACACTCCAGCTACCTCGACTGAATTATTTTTTCCATCTTATGAAAAATCCTTTCAGGCCTGGACAAACGACTAACTCTTTCAAACTGATATGACTTTAACAAATGACTAATGCTATCTGGCGCTAAATATGTTTCAGGTTGGAGAGGTCATTCAAGAGGTCTCAACAGTGATGCTGCATCATATTGACACCTTGAAAGAGCAGGTGGAAAGGCTCAAATACCCTGAAGGCAACCGTGAGAACCCAGCTCTCTCTTGCAGAGAAATCAAACTTGGGCACCCATCATATAAGACAGGTAAACATTGCAAGTTATGTGCCAGCGATTTGTATCCTTACTAATCCACATAAAGGCAGAGCGGGTATATTGTTGATAGCTCTTATCTATTTTCTTCACACCAATATATAGCCCAATCTAAATCTGTTGTAGCTGATATACAAGGTGTCCCAAAAGTCTGGATCCCTAGGCAAAAATGTATATAAAACTTTTATGACAGTAAATGCTCAAAATTATTGATGGCCGTAGACTTCATGGCACTTGCGTATTTCATGACCTTCATTCTTGTTTGTTCCAACTCCACTTTTTGCACCACTTATAAATTCGACGTTAAAATGTTTGCGGCTTTAGTATTATGATAAGGAGTTCAAGTAAATAGGAAGTGTGAAACAGCTTGATAAATGCCACACACAACACATTTTAAACAAGTGTCAAAGTGTGCATTTGTTATATACCTCTTCTACACACTAAAAGATCACCAATTTTGAAGAAAATGGAGATAAAATAAACAAGAACTAAGGTCGCAGTTTGCTTAAAACAAGAATGTTGAACATTTCTTAATGTACCAGAACTGATTTTGTTACATGCCGATTTCTCGTTTGTGCAATGATTGCTTGGGGCCGATTCTGATGAACTACTGAACCCAAAGATCACTCAGTGAGTGAAAGTTTATTGTTTTTAAAAAGGATGGACATGGGTTAAATTTTCATCTCTCTGACAGGCTGGTACTGGGTTGATCCTAATCTGGGCTCCATTGATGACGCTATTCAAGTGTGGTGCAACATGACAGAGGTTGTGGAAACATGCGTGTACCCAACCCAAAAGACCAAATCAGTAAGTGGTCAGATCTGTACAAACACTGCCTTTGTTATCTATGTGGAATTAAATATTTGAAAATATTCTTGCAAATGAAAAGAAACACTAGTGAACCGGCTTGCAAACAACTGTTACCTTCTGTGGAGAACGAAATGTTGCTAAATATTTTCTATTTTGTATACTTCTTTGATCCCAATTGGGAAATTTGCCTTCGTGTCATTGCAGCCCAGTCACAATAAAAATTTAGAAAATTGTACTCAGACCAGCAGACAGCTGTTTTTATCTGTGTAAAACGAAATGTTTACTATTGCAAAAAAACAACAAAAACATCATACATGCACTTTGTAACTTCTACAAGAGGTAGAATAGGCAGAAACTGCAGATATCTGGCCATCTGTTACTTTGTCAATACTGTATCAACACAGACATGTTGATAAAGTGGGGTGTTTTGTAAAGGTTCTCATGAAAAAGCATGATTTAATAGTTTTACAGGGGGGGGGATGTAGAACAAGTATCTGACCCTTCATCACATGGTCAGAACTATATCACTTGCCTGATATGAATTGTGAGTGGATCTAACAAAATCAGGCTCAAGGTGAAAAAAACCAAATTCCTGAGAAAACCCTCCAGAATGGGAAAAATTTTCTTTGGAAATTGAGATTTGCTTACAATGTGAAAAATTACCAATTTTTCTGCACTCAGTTAAAATATTTTGCATGAAGTCACCTAAGAAATATTTTGATTTTTAAAGAAGTATTACCCTTAGCTTGGTTTTGTCAGATCCACCCACAATTATTAATTGTTCCACTTTTCTTGCTTAGTTCATAAGTACAATGCAATGAAATACTCAAGGCTTTCCATCATTTGTTCACATTCTGCATGGATAAATATTTTGAAAATCTCTAATTTGGTAATGTTTGGTGTATTTACAGGCATCCGAAAAGTCTTATGACAAACCCAGGAAGCCACGGTTTTTCAAGGTCTTGAATGGAGGTTTCAATGTAAGATGGTATATCTTAGTTAATTTTGCTTTTAATTGTTTCATTTATTTTCCCAGTGTAAAAAGTTTTGGCCTCATACACTGGTCGTTGTTTTTTTAATTGTTCTGTAATGTGATCTCCGTAGTTTGATCTGGCTGTGACTCCCATCCAGAATTCAATTCAGAATGTGGTAAATCCCCTGTTGATGAACTGCAAGAGAGCTTTACTTTGTGTTTTTTTTTTAACTCTCTTATCCCTCAGTACTGGAAAATGTGCTTTTATTACTTATCACCTTCACCACTATATGCTTTCCCCTGCCGCATGCTGAACAACATTCTCACTATCAATTTTAGGACGTATTCTGTACAACCACAGCACACCCATGCTGTCATCTTTAGATCATACAAACTGTTTTTGGCAGTGTGACTTGTAATGATTCATGAATTTGGTTTTCTTAGTCACTGCTGTTATATATAAAATATAATTATCCTATTCCTTATATTATTTTCCATGCTTTTCACTGCTCCTATTCAGATCCGCTATGTGTCCTCTGTGCAAATGAACCTGCTGAGACTTTTGTCTGAGCGAGGCACCCAAAGATTTACTTATTACTGCAGTGGTTCAGTGGCTTGGTATGATGCCAAAAATGATGACTTCGATAATGCAATTACCCTCCTTGGAGATGATGACCATGAATTCAACACTGCTAAATTTGATTATCGGCAGGTTGTGCATGACGGTTGTAAGGTAAACTTGAATTAATTGTATTATTAGGTGTGAAGTATGAGTTTTAATTGTGTATTATACATGTAGATTAATTGCATGAAATAATATTTTTTAGGTTTCTTATCTCTGAACTGATGTTTCTTTCATTGATAAATCAAGTGCCCCTATCTTAATGTGCATATAATGGCCTTTAATGCATATGAGGGTGCCCAGTACGATATATCATCCAGGCTTACTTGAATGTGGCAGGAGAAAACAAAATGAGAGGAAGTTGTATTTTGCAAAAGGACTAGGTTAATTGCAACTGCAAATTTGTGGACTGTGGAGTCGTGCACTTTCATCGATGAGTTCACAGACTACGTCTTCATGGGACATCGTTGGACTACCAACAGATGTTAATTGCAACTAACAGAAATAAATAAATAAATGCATTTATAAGAAGATAACTTCATTAATTATTTCTACATGCATGCACAGGGTGAATATTGTTAATGGCTCATATCAGTTTGTTTCAAACAGAAGATTACTTCGATCCAGCTCTGGTATAACGGTTTGCTTTCTCTAAGAAGCCTGGATCAAAATGAACTTTTCTGTGTTACGATTTGTTTTTACTCAGTTCCTCTCAGGCTTGCATTGTTTTGTAATACAACTGAATGTAAATCACAACAATACCAAATCAGATTTGTTCATCATCTACAGGAGCGAGGTCAGAGTGGCTTTACAACTTTCGAAATTTCGACGAGAAAGCTAGACCGCCTTCCAATTGTCAGTTTCCAACCAATGGATTACGGAGAACCAGACCAGAAGTTTGGGTTTGAGGCTGGACCTGTATGCTTCCACTAACGGGAGCCTGGCCAGGCCACTGAAGCCTCTCTTAACACCAACATCTCAGGCCTCAGTTGTTGGAATGAAATTCATCATCCGTGACATTTTTGGTTGTTGGGCTTGCACCCTGTCACGGCCACTGCTGTTATGAGCGACTCCAATGTTATTTCATGGCATGCATATTTTGTCTGTGGTCCTATAATTCATGTATGACTCATTGGAAAAAAAATAAAGTCACTTGATACATTTTCCTTCTCCTTTCTGACCTGAAATGAAATTAACATGTTAATATACAAAAATCACGCATTAATGCTTTATATAGAAGTTTTTTTGTTGTTGTTTTTTTCAACATTGATTTGGAAAGGAAAGACTGCAACAGAGGATCAATATGTACATTTCTGACTTTTTCCCAGTCTCATTTGTTTGTCTACAGAATACTTCAAATTTTTTTTCAAAAAAATGTTTTGTGTTTTAGTTTTTATTTCCTCATACATTTTAATTTATCTTCCACTCATATATTTTTTTGTACTTATATCGGTGACGTAGTTTAAACTTGTGATACAGCAAATCCGTCCAGCCATACCACATTATGCTTGTTTTTCTCACAGACATACCCATTTTCTGTTGCCTAATCAGTGACACCACACAAATCATTAATTGGTAATTCTACATGCAGTAATTTACACAAAGTAATGAATTAACACACATGTCAATGTCACAGAGAGCTTGCCTTATATTTATATGTAGTTTTAATTAAAAAGCTTTATGTACAAAAATTTACTAACATATCATCGTCTCTCTCATGTAACATCCATTCTAAATGATAACTGAGGATTGAAAAGGGTAAAAATGTTATCAATTTTATGGCGATGACAGCTTGCAGTTTGCAATATTGCATTGGTTTTTGAATTGGTTTTGTTTACTAACTGGTTTTATTCTCACGCCCTAGAGGCATCAGTGTGAGGGTTTTCACAGTAGTATATCGAATGGGTTAAAGAGTGTTATGAAATGACTGTCATCTCTTGTATACATGTAGCAATTGTAAACGAATCTTAAGTATCAATGATCTTCAATCTCTGTGAAGCTAAGGACCAGTTTAATAAATGGATCATTTTGTTATATATCATCTCCAAATTGTTACAAAGGGACACTCTAATAATGATGAGTGCGGTGTGACCTCAAAATGGCATTGCAGCAATATTTCGAAGATGAGTCATCTTTTCAGGCAGCATACCCAATACTAATAGTGTAACTGGTTTTCTTTGATGAATAATTTATATAAGAAAGCGTTTGTGAAATACAGCAGTTTTATTTTTGTGGAATGAATCTGAATGCTGTGCGGCTGTGCCTGTGAGGTTAACAAGCATTTGTGAGATGACACCTTGTATCAATCATTTTGTTTATACTCTGTAGGCTCACTTTGCATTGACATGTTAAATGTCCATTGCTGTCGTAGGCATGTGTTTTAAGCAATAAAACCTGACAAATTGTTAAGTCTCTTTATTTCTTTGAAGTAAAAAGCCTGCCATGCTCAACTTTAGTGGATTGGTTTTTGGTGCTTTTTTTTTTTAATAACAATCTTGTCGATTACAGTGGACCTTCTTATGAAAAAAAATTTTTCAGTGAGCAGTGGAGGTATCTGCTGAGGCCTAAAAAAGAATTTGATATGGATGAATATATTTTAGATGTATTGGAAAAATACGGACCAGCTCTAGAGAACATCTCAGAGACAATTCATTGCCAATCAAAGTACTTCAGTTGACTTCATTTCAATGTTCATCCATCTGCTTCCCAGCTCTGCAAAATATCCATTCATCATTGCAAGGGATATAGGGCATTTCCTTCTGGACAAAAGAAACAACTGCATTTGAAATACGTATCTATGACTGCATCAGAATTTGTGAATGAATGATGGCGTAAGATTTGCATGAAAAATTCATTGTCATCAGCTCTCATTGTTATCCTGCATTATTTGTTTCTGAACAGTATTGATTTCAACTTCAGTATTGACTTCTAGCTGCAAATAAAATCTTCTGTTTTTATTTTCTATTTTGGTTCAAATAAAAGGCTAAACATCACTGCCATTATGTATCATCGCATTAATAAAATGTATGTAGTAAAGTAAATGTCCCGTGCTTCCCTATTTCTGTTTCATTTCTTGCACATGTACTAAGTCCATGGCAATATTTCATTCTTTGGAGAACAACAAAATATTCCTTCCATGCTTAAGACAAAGATGAATCAGACTTCCAGTTGCCTTTCTTCAATTCTTTTACAGTCTTCATTTTGTGTGAGTTTACATGTTTCTTAAAGTATCTTTATTTGTTTTGTTTATGATTTCTCTTTCCTGTTTACTGTTTTTCTCCCCAATTTTCTATACACCCTTTTGTTTCCTCTTTACTTCTGTTCATACCTGTGTCTGTCACTGCGTATTTTCATTAATTTATGTACATGTAGTTGTTTATTCATTTTCATCTTCATTATTTTCTTGTAGTTGTAGTGTCCCAAATTTGTCTCCACCATCTAAAACTTCCAACAAATTTATTTCATTTGCACAGTAAACGCAGACATCAATAAAACACTGTGTCTAATGGCCACATGGTGAACTGTTGTAATTTAACCTTTTTAAAGATTTAGATACTTAGCATGTTTGTATCCAAAACCTCCAACAAACTGATTCATTTGCCAAGTACAAGTATACCAAATAAAACACTGTACGTGAGGAATAACAAGGACAGCATGGTAAACTATTGTAACTCAACTTTTATCAAAAATTGAGATACTTAGCATGCTTGTAGCCCTTGAAAGCCCACAAGTTACAGTATAAAAGGTGGGTTAACTCTTTGTGTGCCATTAATTTTTCCACTTTTGCCGATTACAAGAAGAAAATAGTGAGGGAGGTGAATGAAGACCAACTGCAGCAACATCATATCAATTAACAGAAAGACGACTTACTTTCATCCCGAAACAAAATAGCCTAGCATTCTTGTCCACCGATACATCGGTGATTGGCACACATTTGACCAGTGGAAGAACTGATATAACATTGGTGATTGCCACACAAAGAGTTAAATTCTGAAAATTAAGAATTAAAAAAATAAAATGCTTTCAAAAGATCATACCTATTAAATCTGATAAAGAAAGTTAGTCAGTTCTCTGTTTCTCCTGAAAAATTTGTTAAAAACTGCGTTACGATAGTTTGCCACACGGCCCCCAATATAAGGTATAGAAATATTTTTCACTCTTTGTTTTTGATGCACAAACATTGTCAAGAATGAACCATTAGACAATCACTAAATTTATCATGTGCAGCTGCCTATTTGCTTTCACTTTTCACTGCTCTTTTCGGTACACTGTTGATGGTCAGCAACTGATTCTTGACATTCCTATTCTCACATAAAAAAATAAAAAAAGAAATGACATAGTACAGTTATTGGTAGACAAAGGTGAGCCCCATCTTTCTTCAACTGCGGATAGGGCCTGTTATTTTCTCTTGCCTCCATCTCACTGCAAATCTGTTCAATTTGTTTGATATCTCCCTGGTTTCTCCTCTTTGTTTCTCAAACTGTCACTGGTAACAAAACAAACCATATACACACACAAAATGTATCACTTTTGTAAAGAAGAGAACATATTTGCTGTCACAAGCATGTAAAGTTAACTGTCAAAAAAAACAAAATGAGATCTCAACACATGATTCAGTATCACCACAAGTAAGATCAAAAATTGCAATAGTTTTTGGGTATCATGACAACTGTGATTACAGACAGTGAGGACAAACCTCTTACTGCTTGGCAATGTAATAAATATGATTTCATGGACAAAAATAATTTTAAAAAACATAATAATAATAATCACTGCACTTATGAGGATCTATGACAATCTTTTAATGACTTTGACAAAATAGTAAGACATGTACATATATTCCAATTTGTGAGGACAATCCTCAAAATAATGATAATAATAATGATGAAGATCAAAGTAATTGCTCTAGCGCTTTACACAATGTCTTGCTCTCCATTTGCAACTCTCTTTCTCTCTCTCTCTCTCTCTTTCTTTCTCTCTCTCTCTCTCTTTCTTTCTCTCTCTCTCTCTCTCTCTCTCTCTCTGTCTCTTTGTCTCTCTTTCTCTGTCTCATCCACGGTGTATTGCATACACTCTTGTGCTAGACCTACATTGTCTACACATACACATAACATGGGCATAAAGGGTAAATAAGGCCGAAAATTAAATTGTCGTCAGATAGGCATGGGGATGCTGGCTGGCTTTTCAAGATTCAAGCTTTCAAGATTCAGCCTTAAAACTGTAGACTGAAACTTACTGAACTGAGTACTAGCCATTTTTGGGACCACTGGTCATCATGGACAGACCTATGAAAGTGGAGGGCTTTCCAAACTCGACCAAACCCTGACCCGAGATGCAAGCCTGCAGAAAATCACCTTTCTTCAGATGGAAAACACCACCTGAAATATCACACAAAATACATTGTAATGTCAACTTGCAAAATCACTGTTGCTGAGCTGCAGTACTGTCCAGGTGTAGGTGAAATAGTGACAGACAGAGCAGATAAATGAAAATAGATAAGTTTTTAAATAAATGGATAAATAAATAAATAAGTAAATAAATAAAAGAGGCAATTAAAATAGGGGCTATCAGGCCCATATGACCAGCATACCCATAACAGTCTGTGTGTGTGTGTGTGCATGCGTGCGTGTGGGTGGGTGGGTGTGGGTTGATTTGTGGGTGGGTGTATGTGCAAGATGCATAGCAAGAATGGTGTTGCGTAAGCTGCGAGGAACTCTTGAAGTAGACTGTATGTTGTGGATAACAATAGACTTTCTTTCCAGATCTGTCACTAGAATGCTTAACCGCCTCACCCCCAACTCCAACCTTTTACCTACTGCTGAATATTACATATTTTTTCTCTGAAAAAAAAATATATAGGGTGGCAGCAGTACCTGGTGCAGAATAACTCAACATAAAAAAGTGCAATTTGCAAGGCTTGTGTTGCCTTTCAACTTCCATTTTCATTTGGAATGTATTTTTCTTTAGAATTTGTATTTATCAAGGACTACTATATGAAAGGATGCTCACGGCCGATCTTCTGACTTAGCTAGCGAAGGCCATTGCATTGACCCAGTTTCTGATGTATAGTCTATTTTTAGACCGAACGTAATAGTGCGCTTTGGCGTAGTAATCTAGACTAATAAGATGCGATGAAGTTTATGTCAGTTAAGTAAGTAAACACATTTTCCATACGATTTGTTGGCATTAATTTACTTAGTGAATATCCAACACGCCAAAACTTTTATCTTTAGGCCAAGATCTAGTGCAGAAAGCTTGCACTCTTTTTCTCCCGGATGTTTACGTTACCGGAAGAAGTGCTTTGGTTGTGTGGGAAAATATAAACATTGAAACAGACTTGTGAAACAATGTGATACTGGTGGATATTTTTTGCAAGTTGTGGGATTTATATTCTTTCAAAATGCCCAACAAGTGTGGCATTGTGAACTGCAAAGGCAACTACAACGAATCTAACAAATGCCGTGTGTTTAAACTACCTAAAGACGAACAAGAAAAACAGAAATGGTTGAACGTTCTTCCCCCACGTGAGGATTTCGTTGTCGACCCAACAAAATTGTTTATATTATATGTGAGAGACATTGGCCAGCGGGTACACCTATGGTCAAGATACCAGGTGGACATACTCGGCCTGTGTTGCCACCAAGTATTTTTAATGTTCCTTCTTCTTCTTTGCCAACACCAAAACCAGCACCACGCGAGCCTAAAGCTGAGGATCAACAGCTGAACTATTTCATCAAGAAAGACAGAATCACTTCGTTTTCTGAGTTTTCTCCTGACAAAGAGTTGTTAAAAAAGTATGAACATCTTCTCATATCTCGTCCAGAAGACAAATTTGTGTGTATTTTCATGGTGAAAGATTACAGAGAGAGTTTCTTGTCAATAATTGTTCACAGCAAATCTACTTTGTGTTCACCTCTTACTCTTTCTGCTTTCAAGAATGGGATTTAACGTGCCTTTGGGTAAAATCTTACGTCCAAACACTGGTCTGTCATCCTACACACAATTCTTTGAGGCTGTGCACTCAGCGATTGACTATGACCTTCCTGTGGATGGTGTTGTTAAAAAAGTGGCAACGACTCTTCAACAAGTTCAAGCCTAAGAGTCGCTTGATGCTGCCAAAGGCAAGAAACTCAAATTTCTTACAAGACAGCTTCAACTCATATATGACAAGGCATTCTCGGTGGCAGATTTGCAATTGAATCTTTCCCTCACTGTAATTACCATCAACTGCGTGACTTTCTTGTTCTCCCAAGTAGACGAAAGCTGTGCAGTCTATGATCTCTACTACAGATGTTAACCAAGTACTGGAGAAAACATTTCAGAAAGCAAAGAAAGCTCAGCAGAAACATTGTTTTTTGTTAGTCGATGAAGTGAAAATTCGCCAAAGAGTCGCCTTTTCAGGGGTTGTTCTCAATGGCATGTCAAAAAATGACCCAGACTCTAAGGCAAGCTCTATGTTATGTGTCATGATGAAATGTTTGCATGGTGGACCTAGTGTTATGGTATCTGTTACCCCTTTTCACAACTTAACAGCTGCCTACCAATTCACTGTTGTCAAGGAAGCTGCTGCTGTTGTTGAGAAAACAGGTGGGATTGTTTTAGGGTCCATGACTGACAATCATAAAATCAATCAGCAATACTGCAAATTATTCACAAGAAGAACTGACTTTGAGACTACATCCTTTGAATGATCAGCGAGCTTGGTATTTGTTGTACGATTCAGTTCACTTGCTGAAGTGTTTATTGTCAAGCGAAGTAAAAGACTTCATCCAGGAAGTTTCAAGGGGTTGTTTGACTGTCCCACATGTGTGCACATAATGAGTTCGTAAGGACTGGTTTGTGCTTTGTGAAGAAATCCAAACATAAAGCATGCTGCCGTCAAAGACTTGTCAACATTCTTCTCACCATGAACACCTACTATGGTTTTGGATTATTTTCTAAACATCTGCTGCGACGCCTGGCAAAATAAATGTTCTTCTGCATGGGATTCATAATTTTGAAAAGGACCATCAAAGAAATTCAGCTCTGTACCAGACCTCCATCAAGAAGGCACGGCTCGCTGACTAATTTGGGCTGCAACATGGTGAGTTATTTTTCATTTCTGTACATACAGAGGAACCATTGCTATAAGACTACAAAAATGGTCCTGATTCATGGAATGGGCTATAATTAAGGTGGTTAAAAAAAATCCAATAGAAAAGGTTGATTTCAAGGTCAAATTGCATGTGTTATTACATACTGAGATCTTATGCCAGAGGATCTACTGTATGGTATCGTCATTAACTGTGGTAAAACTGCTTTATTTAATGAGATTATGTTTGGATGCAACATTGATTACAATTGGTTAGTCTTAGGTGTCATAATAAGGCTGTAGGTGTCAATAATCAAATGGCCTTCGCTAGCTAAGTCAGAAGATCGGCCGTGCGCGTCCTGTCATATAGTAGTCCTTGGTATTTATATATATATGTATAATTTTCTGTTATTTTAGAGTGGGACTTTACAAAAAACATTTTTCTAGAGGGAGGAGAGATATTTCGATTTCGTACTGTTCATTGCACATTATTTATGAAAATACAAATTTTGATTATACCATGTGAACCAGGCCCGTCACTGTTCTTTTACAATTTGTGGGTGATTTTTGCACTCGACCATCTAGATCTTAATTACCCACTTATGATATGTAAAACTGTAATGATGAAGACAAAGAAGTAGTCAGAGCACTCACCAGTGAAGCCCGTGTGTCCAGAGTTGCGCAGAATGCTTCTGGCAGGAACAGTATGTTCGATTTTCATGAATGTCCCTGTGTTAGCTGGACTGTTGGGTCTGGTGCGATGGATGTACATCTTCCACCACTAAAAATCATAATAATAAATATATATATTATATGCATGTACACAAATTATAATGATACTGATTATTATGTCATTGAAATATAATAATAAGGATGATGATGGCGGTGGTGGTGATAATAATAACAATAACTGTTACTTCCGTTGTTTTTTGTTGTTGTCGTAAACATTATTTGCATCATCATCATTATTATTTTTATAAAATATATGATACTAGGCAAAACAGTCATCATGATTATTACAATACAATATAATATCAATCACAATAATATCAGTCAAGATAAATGTCATGATTATATTATTAATTTTTGAATAGGCTTCACCAATTTTACCAAAAATTCCCAAATTCTGTGACCTTAGCCTTGAGTCAGTTGGTATGAGTAGTCTGAGCTTTACTTATGGCCACTTGTTTGCCTCATCTTCTCCACCCACCACTTTATTTGATGGCTGACCTACATTCAACTAGCTGGGTTTTCCCCCAAATCTTGTTTTCTACTATGGCGGAAAGCACAGTATAATGTCTACAACATTGATGTACACTCTTCTTCTCCCCCATCCCGTAACAAATTAAAGGTATTATTAACATACATACTCACAGTAATGCTTTAAGGTATAATTAAAGTACCTTTTTGGGGATGTCATATCCAAATTTGGTTGAGTTAGAAAGGAAGTGAGCGCTGGCATACACATAGTAGTACCCCGTGTGTTCTATGATGAGCCCATTTTCACGCACAGTCACTCTCCTCGCATGTTCTGTTACCGGATCATGGAACTCCTTGGTCAGCCTTGCTATGAAGTGATGGCTATCATTGAAGACCGGGCCTGCAAACAAACCAATGATAGGCATACATATATATACCTGTAGTATGTATAATTTCAGGGCTACAGTGATTGCACTTTTTGTTGTTTTGGGTCTTTATAACTTTATCATTTTAGGAGGTTCGCTGCTCTTGGCATTTACACCTCACATTTCTAGTTTTTGTTTGTGTGTGTTTTTGTGGTAAGGATTAGTTTTCTAGAATTTTGTCCGAATTTTGCTCTTCATGACTTTCAATTGCCAAGATATCTTTAACATGCACAAAATCAATGCACAAAGGCCCTCTGAGTTTTTCGTCCTTACCTTAGAAGACTAGGTGCTCAATCCTATCTACCATAAGATCAAGGACAGGACATTTCCCTAAAAATTCCAACATGCCTGC